>JBBPBX010000123.1:21952-34497 GCA_038048925.1 Garcialebias charrua | reverse complement strand
AGTACCGCTAATAACTAATTATCTATCAGTAAAAACGAATAAACTTATTTAGAGGCTCTTATGCTGGCTCCGTAGCTGCTTGTTTTGCCTTTTTCCCCTCCCTCACCGTAAAGAGCAGAGAGGAGGGAGGGTTGGAGGGGGAGCAGAGGGGAGAACAGACACGGATCTACCATGTAGGCAAATGATGCCGTTGCTTGGGGTCCCAAATCAGCAGGGCCCCGGCCCCGCCCCGCCCCGCCCCGGCCAGTCACCTACATTACTAACATTGCTCATGCTTGTTAATGTACATTTAACATAAAAATAATTATAGTTACGATCATTAAAAACGCAATACAAAAACCGGTCGATTTCTGTATCCCCCTACTAAAAATGGACTATTCCATCTTGACATCTTCCGGGTCAGAGGTGAACTCGGGGGCTAATTCTGTGGCTAGCTGGTTGTGCTGGGTTTCTTGGATAAATCCGCAGAGAACCCCGCTGTTTCAAGCCAAATTAACGCGGCCGGAGGATTTTATTGTGTGTTTTGTGTCGACCACTCGACGGTGAGTCGTTAGTTTTATGTATTTTAGTTACTTTTCATTAAATCTGTTGACTGCCTATAGAATCTTGACATCTTCCGGGTCAGAGGTGAACTGGACGCTAACTCTGTGGCTAGCTGGTTGTGCTGGGTTACTTGGATAAATCCGCAGAGAACCCCGCTGTTTCAAGCCAAATTAACGCGGCCGGAGGATTTTATTGGGTGTTTTGTGTCGAACACTCGAAGGTGAGTCGTTAGTTTTATGTATTTTGGTTACTTTTATGTATAAATGCGGTGGCGAGACGCCCGTGTATTTGAGATTTAAAAGTGGTCTTAGGGATTAAAAGATCATTCTCTTTTTTGTTAATTTCGTGGCCGAATAGAATATATGTACGTAAAGTATTAAATAAATCCTTTGATTTTTGTAATTTCATCCTTTTAGGATCATTTTAGTTACTTTTCAGTTGGCAGTGTAGTGCAAATATTGCATAACGCTGCCGGCTACCAATTGTCGAATATAAATAGCGGATTAGATTAGCTTCCCCTAATTTTCATAAGACATTTGTGCTTTTGAAATTGTGGACCTAAAAAAATTAATGTGTTTTAGGAATTGTGGAACTAATTTTTTGATTAGCGTTGCCCACCACTGGTGCTTGGTAACTGTACAGTACCGTACATGTACGTGTATATGGGGCGGCCCGTGTGTACCGGTATGTGTTTTTCGACTTATGACGAAATCTGTGTTATGAACGGGCGTAGGAACGGAACTCCGTCATAAGTCGGGGACCACCTGTATTCTATTTTATTCTTTTCCATTTTATTCTATGTTATTAGCTCTCTTCAGACCAGAGTGAGAGTTATAATGCTGGGGTGTTTTCTTTAATATTGTTAGGAGTCACCCTGATTAGTAAAGGCTTTATTTGCAACCATATACTGTACACTGTTCTGTTGGTTATTTAGCATTAGCATATTTCTTTAACCTTCTGCAAAAAAAAAAAAAAAAAAAGTTTTGTGATTTGCAAATTTTGGGTTTTCATCCTTCAATAGGTTGGTGTTTTGATTCATTTCACAATTTTAAACTGTTACATTTGACATACATTTAACATTTTATATGTAAAATCTGAGCCAGTGGGTTCACTGAATGTTTTATTTAGGGAATTGACCATTTATTTCTGTGCTTTCTGCTCGTGAACAATCTTCATTTGTAGAATGACTGACAGTAAGTTGTTTTATAAAACTTAAGTAGGGAGGAGTATTTGCTTCTCGAAAAAATCACTTAACTTAAATTAATTTTCCAATGTTCTGATGTGCTAACCTTGAAAAATCACACTTTTAACATTCCATATAAAGTAAGTTAGGGATATTTGATATAATGTATGAGTAAATGGCATTGTTGTGTTCTGAGGTGTATAAACACATTAATGATGTACCGTATTTACTTTTTGCCATTAAATGACACTGGTTTGACACCATAATAAAAGAAATGCAGAAGAGTTAGAGTTTAACCCTCGTTTCCTTTTCCATTGATGCCACAACATATCTGACTCCCATTCTAAAAACAGCACAAATTCCTTTTAACGTCAACAGCACTGGAAAGAAAGACACGGCAAGACAATCATCATGATGTGTTTTTATTTAAGGGTCAAACAGAAATCGCAGAACTCATCATAGGCACATGAACAGCTATAGAGAGCAAAATAAAGTAGTGTAGCAAAGCAGCACAGACGAGCACCACAAGCAGAAAGCTGAGTGAAACTAAAGCCGACAGCGGCCTGTCTGTCTTAAAGTGTTACAGTTTATATTCTTATGGCTTAGTCCTGAACAGTCTTTGGGCCTCGTCACTTTCCACATGCCGCCGTTCAGTCCGTGACTTTTGTCCCCATCTTATGACACGACGTAATGATGCTTTGATTTTGAATAAAATGAACATTTTCACACAGTCAGTTTTGCACAATGAAGCCCAATTCAACATGTCTGCAACAGCTTATTTACCTTGGCTCTACCTCAGTGAATTGTTCGCTTGATGTTGATGTGGTAGTAGCTGAGAATCATTGACAACACAACTCTAAGCATTAACACAAAATATAATAAGGCCTTGCCCTTATTATTTTCAAGGTTTGACTAAAACAGCTATAACAGTCATTTTTCAACATCAGATAATCTCTGGCATGAAAGTTGGTGAAGCGATATTTTTTTTTTTCCCCATTTATAGATGGCCTCCCTTCACACCTTATAGCCATCCTCTCACTCCAATATGTATTTTTTTTTTATTATTATTATATATATATATATATATTATTTTATTATTATTATTATTATTTTATTTTTTTTTTTTTTTTTAATAGAGAGAAAGAAAGAAAAGAGAAAGTGAGACAACAAAACAACAATTATCCACAAAAAGAGCACAAGGCAAACACACCAAACCTCCGTCCACAATCCTGCAAAGCACATGACAGAACACAGCAACGAAACATACAAGCATAAAGACTGATAATATTCATGACCTTGCATTAGATTTCTATATATAAACATACCCATACCTACAAATATATATACAGTATACATACATATATATTTATATTCATTTATATACCCATCTACATATATCTACATATACATCCCTGCATCCATTTGTGTGTGGTTGTGAGCATGCATAAGTGAATAAGGTTCCTCCAATAGAACATTTAGTAGCGATTGTGAAGCATCAGAGATCTGTCCCCCCAAAGCCCGAGACAGACGAAAGGGCGATCAAAGCCCAAGACCCCAGGAAGGACCCCGAGCCCAGAGTCCCCAGGACCACCCGAACAGGACGAGCCACTCGTCCACTCCCCAGATCCGACCAAGGGGAAGAACCGGACGAACCCCACCAGGGACCACACACAATGACCCCCCGGGGTCAACAGCGACAAATACACAGGCCCCCGCCAGAGCCCGCTGCACCGACGTAGCCCCAGGGCCGGACACCGATGCTCGGGCACCGGGGACGCCCACCCCTCAGGCCCAGACCCGACAGGACCAGAGGACCCGAGCCCCGCCAGGCAGCCACCAGGCCGAGCCGACCAACGCCCAAGCGCCCAGCCCCAGATAGTGAGGGTCCCAAGCACGCCCGCAGGCAGAGGAACACCCACCAGGGGGCCACGTGGCAGGAGCGCGACACTAGGTAGCCTCAGAAGTATCAGAGAGGGGGCAGTCCAAGTCCCAGCCTGACACTTAAACATTCATACACAGACACACTCATTTAGACCCACCCTCATCCTCACCCTCAGTCATAGAAAGACAAACAATAACGACACGCTCCAATCATAATCCCGAAGCACACTCTATACCCCCCAGGTCCAAGACATGTACCTGCTCCCTACATGGGGCAGCCCACATCCAAACCCAGGAGGTAGGCCCATTCATTCTGGGGTGGAGAGTAGCAGACATCCAAGATCCGGCCCACCCCGCGCCCCGCCGACAGGACAGGGCAGGACACTCGAGCCCAAGCAGCCCCAGAGGGAGCGCACCGCCAGTCCCGCCCACGGCAAACTCGCAGGCCCCGAACCCCCCCACACCCCAGCACAACCCCTGACGGCCCACCCCCAGAATGTCCGCCAGGCAACCAGGGGGGTAAGAGAAAAATAAATAAATAATATATATATATATATATAAATAAATACATAAATAAATAAAATTGAAATTAACAAATCAAGACCCCGACACACACACCCCCGTCCCCAAATGTACTGTTGGTGAGTGTTGTTCTAAAGTGTACTTAAAAAGGAAAGAGAAGGAGCAAAGGCTGGCATTGTACCAGTTTCCCCTCCACTCCAACTCTAACCCAAGCCCTAATTGTCTAAATGCATAATGTTGAGTGAGCACAGGCATGGGGGCGAGAGTGATGTCATCCCGCCACCCATAACAATGTGCTCACTCCATTCCCTATATGTGACTTTTATGAAGAAGTTTATGAATGAATGTCTAAAGTGTATATAAAATTGAGTCCCAGGTGTTCTGAACAACAGAGATGTAGAACCATTGCAGCACACCCGAGACTCAAATTCCCTACATTAAAAGTTCATTATTTTAATCTCTATGTTTCTGAGTCCTGCCTGCACACTGGTTCTGCTCACTTCACCGGACCTGATTCCTGACATTATTGACATTTCACTAATTAATTTACATTTTATTTCATTATTAACAAGTAGAGCGACTCCACCACCCCTTTTATTATTTCTGTTCATATGATATAATTCATATCCTTCGATGTGAACATTTGTTTTCATCATTGAGCCATGTTTCTGACTGGTATTAAAGTAAAAGTTCTGTTTAATTGTTTTAAGTAATCTGTTATTTTGGATATATTTGCATTTATACTTCTACTATTGAAGTGAATAATAGAGAGACCTCCATTTGTTATATTGATGTCATTAAACTGCTCTTCATTATAATATTCACTATCTTTTATTACAAGAAAAAATGTGTATCAATCACATCTTCAACATTATATATTTTAGGTTCTGAGTCTTCGTATGTTGTCATATTTTAATGTATTTGTTAATTTGACTGTATATTATGTCAATTTTGTGTGCGAGTTGTTTCAATGATTTATAATTCATCATCTCCTGAGCTCATCTATGTTTTTCCAGATCCTTCAGTTCTTTTATTCTTTTAGCCTGACACCCGTCATGTGCTTTGATCCAGATGTTTCCATTTCTTGTCCATGTTGATGCTATTTTTTTAGTTTTTTTAAAAACCTTGCTTCACGTGCAATATTTCCATTTTTTTGGGTAGATGTTCATTTATGTAAACATTTGTTCCCTTCAGTTTTTTTGCTTGCATTATTACCTTGTTTCTTGACTTTCTACTAATGAACCTGACAACTATAGATGGTTTGAATTTTTTTGATTTACTGGGCAGGGTGTGACAGATTGAAGTGTCTTCATGTTTTATGTCAATGTCCTTGTCCTGTAAAAAATTAACTACTTGCTCCCCCAGAGTCTGTAGTTCTTCTTGTGGTACATCCTCTGTCGTGTTAGAACCAGCAACAGCTGTTGCGTATGACCTACGCCTAACTTCAAGTCTTAAGTATTGTTCTAAGTCATCTACTTTTTGTTCAGTTCAGCTATTTTATTGTCTTTGTTTCTTATCAGATCTCTCAGTTGTTTCACTTCCTCAATCAGACCTGTCAGGAGATGTTGTTGTGATGATAATTTTTCCAGTTCAGCACTCATATAGTTTAATGATTTTTTAATTTCTTCCATATCTGTTGAATTATCTTCCACCAACTCTTGTTTCTCTTGTCCACTTTTTCATCATTATTTATAGTACTTGTGTGGTCTGGCGGTAGCAGGTCTCCGGTTGGTGGTTTGTTAGCCGAACCACGTGGCCCTTCCACGAGGCTCACAGGAGATTTTTATTAATGAAAAGTGCATTAATGAAAAGTGCATTACAAATTGAATTCATTATTATTATTATTATAATGATGGTAGCTTTGGCCCAGCGCCCAGATCAGATGTTATCAGACCAGAACTCACGGTCTCAGCAACCCGCAGCAATCAGATCCGATGATCCGATGAGGTTGGCTCGCTAGCCTGGCTCAGACGGCGGTCCTCCGGTTCGTACACGGCATCCGGACTCCTCCAGTCATAGCAGCTCTTAGATCAGCGTGCTAGCCTGGCTCGTGGCTCCAGACGGCGGTACCCTGGTCCTTGCATGGCGCTCGGTCCCCCTCCTGTCGCAGCAGCTCCGAGGTTGGCGCGCTAGCCTGGCTCAGACGGCGGTCCTCCGGTTCGTACACGGCATCCGGACTCCTCCAGTCATAGCAGCTCTTAGATCAGCGCGCTAGCCTGGCTCGTGGCTCCAGACGGCGGTACCCTGGTCCTTGCATGGCGCTCGGTCCCCCTCCTGTCGCAGCAGCTCCGAGGTTGGCGCGCTAGCCTGGCTCGTGGTACCTGTCGGCGGCTCTTCGGTCTGTGCATGGCGTTCGGCCCCCTCTGGTCGCAGCAGCTCCGAGGTCGGCTCGCTAGCCCAGCCCGTGGCTCCAGACAGCGGCTCTCAGGTCCGTGCGCGGCGCTCAACCCCCTCCAGTTGAAGCTCCAAGATCGGCCAGCCAGCTCGGCTCGTGGCTTCAGGTGGCGACTCTTCAGTCCGTCCGTGGCGCTCAGTTCGTGCCAGATAGATGCCAGATATATATATTTTTTTCTTTGTTGTTGTTTGTTTTCTGTTGGAGCTGTGCTCTCACCCTGTTGCACCAATGATGATGTCACCGGAAGTATGGTTAGCATTCTTCTTTAAAAATGTGACATCTGGATGGGAGCTTATGTTCTAAAACGTGTAGAATTGTCTGCATTTATGATGCCTTTCCAGATGTGTAAGCTGCCTATGCCATAAACACAACTGCACTAATTCACCCTCATATCATCAGAGACACATGGTTGCCGATACTAGGCATGATGTTCCCTCTACTCTTTAGTAGGGCGTACACTGTCCATTGTTTGCACAAATAATTGCAAATTTCAGTTTGTCTGACCACAGACAGTTTGCACTTTGCCTCAGTTTATTTGAATTTTTTTTGCAATTCACTTATTTTTCTTTTGTCCCAACATTTTTACAATTGGTGTAATATTTAAGAATATATAATGTAATATATAAATGTACTGTTTAATTTTATTGATATATTTCATGTTCCCATTAAACATTTTGAAATAGATCATGAACTGGTATCAAATGTCTTATATTTGTAAGACATCAAGAAAACATCAGTGGACAGTTCTACCCCGAGCTGGTCATGAGCCGATTACAAGCTTTAAAGTATACCATGGTGTTAAAAAGTCACAGTGTGAAAACCACAAAAACATTCTGGCTACAGGTGCTGTTCTGTTGCTACAGTTTAAGCCTTTTAATAGTATGCCGATGACACTGTGTGTTCGATCGTCTCACTCCAGTCCTACGCAGCATGGAGTAGCACACCTATCCTATACACCTACACCTATCCTATCCACCTATACCTACCTGAGCTATCGTTCAGTTGTGTAGGTAGCCGAGAGGGAAATTCCTCCTAAACTTTTATGCTCATTAAAAAAAATTGTCACGCTGCAGCTACTGCTATTTACTTCTATTTAACAACAAAAGCCATGTAATTTACCTGTATAATGTGAAACTCATGATGGTGCAAAAGTTAAATAGTGTTTGCATGAACAAACTAGTCATTAGCTTATCAGTCGTGTCAGAATTAAACCCTGTTTTCCCAAACTGAAGTTGTTAAAAAAAATGTACACAGTAAAGGTAGTTCTATATTTTACACAAGGACATTCTTCTGGATAACTGAGTAATTTCAAGCTACAGATCCCAGCTGAGGGGCCTTTCTGTGTGCAGTTTGCATGTTGTCTCTGTGCTACGTGGGTTTTCTCCAGGTACTCGTTTCCTCCCACAGACCAAAAACATGCATGCTAGAATGATTGGTAACTCTAAATTGTCTCTAGGTGAGAGTGAATAGAATAGAATAAAATAAAATAGAATAGACTTCTTGTCCCCTTGGGGAAATTTGTCATGGACTCAGGGGTGTATATTGCATAGTAGCAGCTGCCCAAATAGACAATAAATACACATACAATTCATATAAAAAGCTAAAAAAAAAAGAAGAAGCACAACAGTTTAAAAGACAACAACAGAGAACACCAAAGTTCTTGCACACCTTCCAGGCCTCAACTTATCTATTTAAAAATTTTGATTAAAAATTTTGATGGAGGTGGGTACAAAAGAATATTTAAAATGGTTCAATTTAATTTGGGGGATTCTGTACCTTCTACTGAAAGACGAGAGCTCATATTCCACAGTGAGATAGTGAATGGTTGTTTGTCTCGTTTGTCTTCATGTGTCCCTGTGATGGACTGGACACTTGTCCAGGGTGTACCCCGCCTCTTGCACAGTAATAGCTGGACATGGGCACCAGTCAATCAATCAATCAGTCCATTTTATTTATAAAGCACCCTTCATACTAAAAGCAGCTCAAAGTGCTGTACAGAATTATAAAACAATAAACTCACAAAATTAAAGCAAACGACACACACAAAATAAATAAATAAATAAAATTAAATACAGTAGTATGGAAAATGTATAGAGTGAACAGAGATGAACCAGTTCAGGAAATGCAGTTAAAAAGATGGGTCTTGAGCCTGCTCTTAAAAACAACAACATTCTCTGCAGCCCTCAGGTTCTCCGGCAGACTATTCCACAGACGGGGGCCATAGTACTGGAAAGAAGCCTCACCGTAAGTGTGAGTTCTGACTTTTGGAACTGTTAGTAGTCCAGTACCAGAGGACCTTAATGTCCGCGGGGGTTCATAGGGCAATAGCAGCTCTGCAAGATAAGATGGTGCGAGACCATTGAGACATTTAAAAACCACTAAAAGAATCTTAAAATCAATCCTGAGGCGCACAGGGAGCCAATGCAATGATTTTAAAACAGGTGTAATATGAGCCTGCCTTCTGGTCTTGGTTAGCACACGAGCAGCAGAGTTTTGTAACAGCTGAAGGCTGGACACATTTTTCTTAGGGAGACCAGAAAGCAGTGAATTACAGTAGTCTAAACGACTAGAAATAAAAGTGCATCAAAGTCTCAGTATTGGTCAGAGAAAGAAGAGGGCGGACTCTGGCTATATTTTTTAGATGGTAAAATCCTGTTTTGACTATTTGTTTAATATGAGGAATAAAAGTAAGCTCAGAGTCAAAAATAACTCCCAGGCTTCTTACTTTTTTAGAAGGTTGTAAAGACAGAGATTGTAATCTCTGAATTGTATTTTCTTTTTGAACCTCAGGTCCAATGATTAAAACTTCTGTTTTGTCCTGGTTTAGCTGGAGAAAGTTCTGTGCCATCCAGGACTTTATGTCTGTAATGCAATTAAAAAGTGCAGTGATTGGCCGGGGGTCATCATGAGATAATGAGATGTATAGCTGTGTGTCATCAGCATAACTATGGAAACTTATCCCATGGCTCCTGATGACTCCACCAAGCGGCAGCATGTACAAATTAAAAAGTAGGGGGCCTAAAATAGAGCCTTGGGGTACACCATAGTTAGCTTCATGGATCTGTGAGGAGCATGTATCCATACTTACCATAAATGTTCTATCTGTGAGATAGGAGCTGAACCACAGAAGAACAGTACCAGAAAGACCGACCAGGTGTTGTAATCTATTTAAAAGAATTTGATGATCTACTGTATCAAAGGCTGCGCTCAGATCCAATAGAACAAGGACTGAGAGCTTGTGTGAATCCAGATTACACCTTAAATCATTCACAATTTTTAATAGGGCTGTTTCTGTACTGTGTTTCGTCCTAAAACCAGATTGATACTTTTCTAAAATACCGGCATCATTTAAAAAAATATTTAATTTAATAAAAACAATCTTTTCTAAGATTTTACTTAAAAATGGTAAGTTGGATACAGGTCTATAATTATTAAAAACACTAGGATCTAGATTACTCTTCTTCAGAAGGGGCTTCACCACAGCCTTTTTAAAGGCAATGGGGAATACACCCATCTGAAGAGAACAATTTACAATGTTTAAAATTTCATTCTCAAAGAATTTATAACATGAATGGAAAAGTGATGAGGGAATTGGGTCCAAGAGGCAGGTGGTTGGTTTGACTAGTGACCCCCGCGACCCAAAAAGGAAAAAGCAGATACAAGATCAGAGTCAGAGTCAGAGAGTCTTTATTGTCATTTGCACCGCATGTGGTACATGTGATGAAAACGAGATTATGTACACGGGGTCCCAGTTACATCCAACAACAAATGCAAGAGAAAAACAGTAATAGCATCTAGAACTAACTAAGAAAAACATCAACTAGTAATACAGATAATGGATGGATGGACGGGTGGAAGGATGGATAAGCATGTTTAAACATTAGCACAGAGAAACAGTGATGATGGATGCTTTCACACCTTCAGAGCAGCACATTCAGTGTTTCTCACACACTGAAGAAGAAGTTCTTAAAAAACAGAAGGTCAGCTGAAGGACAGTGCTGTGAGCTGAGACCGTTCTCACAACATACTTCTAACATGTTGCAGCAGGAAACCACAGCTGGACTCATCATGACTCCACCTGGACTGAAGTACAGTGCTGCTGTATTAATCATCTTTACTGTGTCAGTCAAAAACAACCTGCCTAGACTTCACAAGATATGACAAGTCAAAATGTCCTTCTAAGAAAAACAACACACACACACACACACAGCCAGGAACACAGCCACCCACTGGAACACACACGAGGAGCCAGTGTGCGGTTGCACCAATGTATGACTTGTTCTCTGGTGTGACATTTCACCACGTGTGAATGTGTGTGTGCTGGTGAGTGTGATCTCCCAGACATAAAGTGTGGAGGAGAGCTGAGACATTAGCCTTGTTGTAGGATTCCTCACAACTCCTTATGGTCTAGCAACATGGAGCTCCAGCCCATCCGTCATATTTATCTTGTTGCCAGAAGCTGGAGGAAGGACAGTAAGTCAGGGGAGTTAATGATGATTTCTTCTTTCCACACAATGCCACTTTTTGGACCGCGTTGGTACTGTATTATTTCTTTAGCTGTCAATCACGTAGAACCTGCCAGAGAGCACTGATCAACCCCCTGGAAGTGATGTGATCTCACACCAATTCTGTCATTTCCACGGCGGCTCTACACTCTGAGCTCAAGTCAGATATTTGATTTCTCTTTCTGTCAGCCAGCTCCAAGCGATCTCCCTGCTGTCAGAATGATTCAGAATGATTCAACAGGTGCACAGTCTATCCAAAATGCTGGTGAAGATCTATCCAAAGTTACACGCTTGAGGCTAATGCTAATACTGTACAGATATTAGGGGTGCAGAAAAAAAAGCAACTTTTTTTTTTTTAAAGAATCTAGATTCTTAGTCCTGGCGATTCTGAATCAATTCTAAAAGCCCCAAAATCTATTTTAAAACGTTTAATTTTATATTTTTTCCACTCCTACTCCTGAGTGTACTGCATATCACATTTTGTGTCCGTTCGGCCACCGTAGAATTTTGGCCGTGTAGGCCACCATACAGCAAGCTAGTTAGCCAGCTCCCTTTATCTGAATGGAGCCTGCTAGCATGGAGGAGTGAGACAGCATGATTCAACTCACTCCTTCGTCTTTAAAAATCATTTCGGAACCTACAATGTTCTGGGGAAGAAAGAGCTTGACAAGAGAACAGTTGTTTGCAAGAAGTGTCAAATAAAACTATGGTACAGTATTTTGGAAATACGACGGTTCATGCACGTAAGGCTGGGACTAATATACCGGGCAGAGACCAAGAATCTTCACACAGGTAAAACGTTGATGTCCATTCGACCAAAGTCGAGCGGAAGCCGCCAAGGAACTGCCATGTTTCTGGTTAAAATATTTCAAGATAAGTCAACCCCTGTTCTTACTTCGTTTACTCCTCCATCTTATTCCTCCTAAACTTTCTCCTTATATATTAAGCCAGTAAACTTTAAGTTAAACGTGCCTACAGATATACAAGTAATATGTCATCCCATTACTTGTGTCTGCTGTACCTAGAAGTTACGGACATGTGATTTCATCTGCTGAAGTAAATTTATAGGAAACTGATCGATCAAGCCATGTACAGGTAGTCCCCGACTTACGAGCACATCGACTTACGAGGTTCCGGCTTTACGAGCTACCTACGTAACCAAACTACCAAGTTACGAGATCAAGTTCCGGATTTATGAGCAACCTCCTTCAGAAGCCATAGCACAGAGTTACGAGATGAAGTTCCGGCTTTACGAGAGAACTACATTAGAAACCATAGCACCAAATTACGAGATGAATATTCCGGCTTTACGAGAGAACTACGTTAGAAACCATAGCACCAAATTACGAGATGAATATTCCGGCTTTACGAGAGAACTCCGTTAGAAACCATTGCACCGATTTACGAGATGGATGCGCACTTACGACCGCGAAATATGGAAACTGAGTCTTCGTCATGATGGCTGATTACATGTTGCGAAGGGGAGAGTGGGACTGGAGGTGGGGTGGTGGGGTGG
>JBBPBX010000123.1:0-13316 GCA_038048925.1 Garcialebias charrua | reverse complement strand
ATATATATATATATATATATATATATATATATATATATATATATATACACAACATCTCCTTTCTACATTTGTCACAACACATGTGAATCTGCCAGTCAGCCAAAATGTTGCAGAAGGTGCAGCCATTAGCCAATTACATTGGAATGTTTGCCATTCATTCGCAAACAATGGACCCAAGCCCACAAGGCATTTTCAAACTGTTAAGAACACCCATCATCCCCCTTCATTTACATTCAGAAGAAAAATCTGCAGCTTGATCAGTATCTCAAGGGATGAGCCAATTGGCTACATCTGGTAAATATTGTACTAATTAAAAAATCCTGGTAGTCCCAGTGTTAAATGGTTCAGTTCTGCTGTTTCAACATAAATTAATGTTTCATGTCTTTTACATCCCATCACCAAGTCAGAGATTTATAAGTTAATCTGAAAAAGTGAGAACCCGTGAATTATTGATGTATTTTTGTGTCATTCTAAACCTTGCTCAAGTTACATCTAATGTATAGGTAAAATCAGTAAACTGATCACCCACCTATATTATTACACAGCTTTAGGACTGATTCCCAGACGATTTTCACACCTGATAGGAACAGAGAAGCCTGGTCTGTGAATTAGACTAACAAAGACCTTAAGAAACCCCTACTGTTAAGGTGTGAGGTGTGTTTTGTCAATCTACATAGGTATGTGTGTATCTTACCTCAGCCTTTAAAACCTTACTCTCACATACTGCTCTTTGAATTGAGAAAGCTCCTCGGATGAAGAGCGAAATGTCTTCTGTTACAAATAAAGTCCAGTTGTTTCTGTATTGAACGCTTTTTTAATTTTATCATGTCCTGGATGACAGAGAATCTTCACCAACATCAAAGATTTTAGTTCTGCAGTGGCAACGCTTAAATGGGGGTTCCGCAGGGGTCCATCCTGGGTCCTCTCGAGGATCGAGGGTCAGTTCACCTCACAAGACCCACGGAGCATGTGGAGGGGCATTAAATGCATAACTGAATATAAAGGCAGGAGCAAACAATGCCCCAAAGACCCATCTCTGCCTGATGCCCTCAACAAGTTTTATGCACGCTTTGAAGACCCAAACAGACCACCCAGCACCAGACTCACCTCACCACCAGATGAAGTGCACCTCAGCATGACCGTAGCAGAAGTGAGAGGTAGTCTCAGAAGGATCAACCCTCATAAAGCAACTGGACCGGACAACATCCCCGGGAAAGTTCTGAAGGAATGTGCGGACCAGCTCTGTGAGGTGCTGGCTGACATCTTCACCACCTCACTTGCACTGGAGTCAGTTCCCACCTGCCTGAAGACCGCCACCATCATCCCAGTCCCAAAAAGCTCCACAGTGACTGGTCTGAATGACTATAGACCAGTGGCCCTCACCCCGATAGTCGCTAAATGTTTTGAGAAACTGGTCATGTCCCACATCAAGACAACCGTCAACATCAACGAGGACCCTCATCAATATGCATACCGCGAGAACCGATCAACAGAGGACGCCATCTCCTCTGTGGTCCACACTGCTCTCACCCACCTGGATCAGAAGGACTCATACGTGCGTCTGCTCTTTGTGGACTTCACATCTGCCTTCAACACCATGATCCCCCAAACTCTGATAGACAAACTATCTACACTTGGACTAAGCCCCTCCATTTGTAACTGGGTACTAGACTTCTTAACAGACAGACCACAGTCCGTGAAGATCCACAACTTCTCCTCCTCCACCATAACCCTCAGCACTGGCTCTCCTCAAGGATGTGTGCTGAGCCCTCTTCTGTTCACTCTGCTCACATATGATTGTACAGCCACATCCAGGCTGTCATATTGTTAAGTTTGCAGATGATACAGCGGTGGTGGGATGCATCACAAACAATGATGAGTCCAGCTACAGACAGGAGGTGGAACACCTGGAGAGCTGGTGCAAAGAGAATAACCTTCACATGAATGTGAAGAAGACAAAGGAGATGATTGTGGACTTCAGAAGGAACAAACACACCCACACCCCACTGAACATAAGTGGATCTGCGGTGGAAGTGGTCTCCAGCTACAAATACTTGGGTGTACACATGAATGATAACCTCAGCTGGAGCAACAACACCACCAGCCTGATCAAGAAAGGTCATCAGAGACTCTACTTCCTCAGACGGCTGAGACGAGCTGGTCTGAGCAGCCCAGTCCTCACCTCCTTCTACAGGTGTGCAGTGGAGAGCATCCTGTGCTCCAGCATCAACGTGTGGCATGGAGGCTGCACAGTTGAAGAGAGGAAAGCTCTGCAGAGAGTGGTGAAGGCTGCACAGAAGTCTGTTGGAGTCAGTCTCCCCACCATCACAGACATTTACACCTCCAGATGCAGGAAAAGAGCCACCTGCATCATGAAAGACCTCACTCACCCAGCACACTCACTCTTTGCCCCACTCCCCTCAGGACGGAGGTTGAGGAGCATCAAATGTAGAACCACTAGACTGAGGAACAGCTTCTACCCTGAGGCTGTTAGACTCATGAATAAATAAATAATAAGAATAAACACTGCAAAATATCACATCATGCTGATGCTGATCTGTTTTCTTGTTGCTGTGTTCATCTGTGACCATCTGCTCATACAGACTCATGTTCGTGCTGCTGTTTATAATGATGTTTTTCTACTACATTAGGGCTTAGTGTATTACTAGTTGATGTTTTTCTTAGTTAATCCTAGATGTTATTACTGTTTTTCTCTTGCATTTGTTGTTGGATGTAACTGGGACCCTGTGTACATAATCTCGTTTCATCACATGTACCACATGCGGTGCAAATGACAATAAAGATTCTCTGACTCTGACTCTCCTATTCTTTTTATACCTGCTGACACTTGGTGCTATTTTCCAGAAACACAACATATCTTTTCACTTCCACACCAATGACTGTCAAATTAACTTCCCCTAAGACACAATGGTACATGCTCTATTGAACTTCTGCTAGACTGCCTGACTGACGTCAGGGACTGGATGGCTTTAAATTTCTTAAGTTTCAATGAAAAGATGTCGGAAGTCATGTTGTTCCCTCCTAATGGCACAATCACAAACCACTGCATCGAAATTTATGCTCTAGACTTGCGAGAAAAACAGAGTCACAAATCTGGGAGTGATAATGAACCCTTCCATGAAACTCAACAGTCATGTAAACATGATTGTTAAAAAAACTGCTTTTTTCCAGCTGAGGAGACTGGCTAAACTGAAGTCTATATTGTCAAAAAATAACCTGGAGATAGTAATACAAGCATTCATAACATCTAAGCTCGATTACTGCAATTCACGGCAGTTTGGTATCATTCAGACCACCATTGCACGACTACAACTGTTCCAGAACGCAGCAATCCGATTTTTAACCAGTACAGGCAAAAGAGAGCACATTACACCAGTCTTGGCCTCCGGCACTGGCTACCGGTTCATCTTCGAATCCAGTTCAAAATTCTCCTGTACATCTACAAATCGCTGAACAATAGCAAACAACCATCAGGGTGCTAACAATCCATTGTTAGGCTGATGGTCCTCCTTAAAGGACAACACCCACCGTGACAGTAACAATTCACCATATTGGACAATTGATAGAATATGATGTCTATTTTCATTTTTGCATTTGGGCCAGGCGAGTGTTAAAAAAACAACAACAAAAAAACAACGAAGTCCCGGAAACCCGGCCGAAGATTGCCGAAGTCCCGAGTGACGTCAATACAGGCTCCACTCTGAAGGCAGGAGTGAGTTTGCGATGGAGGTTTATGAGAGTGAGAGTTAAAACTGCAGTTAAACTAGTGTCCTACGTGGATGCGCAAGGTTCTAAATATTTCCTGGTGCAGTTGTGGGCACAGCTGGACCAGCGCTCTGTTTTTATTTATTGTTTAGAACTTTTTAATAAGATATAACACCACTGCGGTTAAAGCTGTCGGCTGCCTTTTAATTCTGTACTCCCGACCTGTCACTGATTTGATTGACAGGTCACGGGGAGAGAATAAAAAGCCAGCCGGCTTCATGAGGAAATTAATGAATTTGTCGCGAGCGAGCAAATTAAACTAGTGTCCTACGTGGATGCGCGATCTCTAAATATTTCCTGGTGCAGTTGTGGGTACAGCTGGACCAACGCTCTGTTTTTATTTATTTTTTTAGAACTTTTAATTAAGATATAACACCGCTGCAATAATGAAGCTACGTTGATGCATGCTTGTTATAACTCCGCATGCATTCAAGGCGGATACTTCAGACGTCAATGCCCATATATGGAGAGGGGCAGATTTTCCCGGAGCTGCGGCTAAAAACTATTGTAAATCATGAAATAACACATTTAGCGTTATTTCTTTACAATATAAATAAACGCTCCTGTTTCATTATTTTATTAACTACTAAATATTAAACGTTTCTGGAACATTTTTATTTTGTTTTTTGAATGCCCAGAGGACCAGACTTAACTTTTTTAGATTTTTCTGCCTCTATTTTTTTATTATTATTTTTTATTATTGAGCATGCATCAGGATATCTAATGATTTCTTTTTGAGGCATTTCTTAAAATATGTCCATTTGTTCATGATTTATTTTGCTAACACTACAAATACATGCACACACAAACACATTCCATTTGAACTTAAATGGCTCTTTTATTTGCTCAAGATAGTAAACTTCTGTATTTCTTTGGCTGTAAGACGCAAATTATTTTCATAATTTGCATGCCCTGTGACTTATACGCCAAAGAGATGTATTTATAGATTTTTTTCTCATATTTATAAACCAATTTTTGGCTGAGATATGACTGTTTTCATTCATTCTGACTGAAAATGTTGAACACTACCATTTTCAGCCACTAGATGGCACTCGAGTAGTATGGCTTGCTGTTATTTTATTTTATTTTTTTAAATAAATTTGTTCATTTTAAAATACAATAAAAAACAATGCCAAAAATGATAACATGCATAATATAAAAATGAAAGGTAACAGAAAGGAGAAAAAATTATTATATCTGCCCCTTTTTTCAAACAATTAGTTCAAACAAAAATAATCTGGCTCTGGAACCAGTTTCCTTGAGATGGGTTGGACACTCTTCCACTCTGGAGTTGCCCCTGGTGAGAGGCGCCGAGCAGGAGTGTCTCATGAACCCAGAGTAATAAGACGCGCCTCACATTCAGGAAATCCATTTCGTAGTTTGCAGCTAGTTACAATGTGCAGTAGCACTGTGGGTAACAGCTAGCCAACTTTTCATCATAACATGTCCGCTGTGTGGAAGTATTTAAACACCACAAGACAGTAACGTGCAATGTCTGCAGAGCCATAACGCCACATTAAACCACGGTAAAGTTAGTTTTACATTGGACATTTGAGCTCCAGGACTTCAGCGGAACACTCATCTTGCTCTATCCGTAGAAGGCAACCCGACACTGGCCAGCCATGCCTAATCTGACCCGCTCCTTCTGCCCGTCTCGGACAAGGGGCAGGCTGAGCGCGGCTGACTGAAATCAGACCGCCTGCTTTGGACTGAACAAGAGTAGTGCCCCTCTGAAGCCACGGAGCTCGATGTTTACCAAGAAGTTGCTAAACTTCATCGTAACTAATGACCAGCCGCCGTCAGTTGCAGAAAATGAAGGATTTCACAGCTTGATACTTGCAGCCAAGATATAGTTTACCCTCCAGGATATATTTATCAGTATAACAGTAGACAATCATAAAAAGCATTGAAAATTACAAAAAAATTATATGTAAACAAACAAAACTAAAAACAGTTACATTAAAAAGCAATGTAAAATACTAAAATCCGGGCTGTGAGCTCCTCATCCCAGCTGTTGTACGAACTGAATCGCACGATGGGAGCGGCGGTAGACCACCGCGGACCTGCGGTGCGCTTTGGAACTCGTTTACAGCCGCCCGGCCTCAATCAGGGCACAGATGGGGGTTCGTAGCTCGGAACCTCATATGATTCGGCGATTTTGGACCTGAACAGCACCTGGACTTGGAAGGCTGCAGTCAAAAAGAACACTGTGGCCTGGATTGAAGATAAACAAAAGAACTATCTAATCTGGTTTCTGCACACGACCTTGAAAAGAAGGCTGTCTGGAAACTATTCTCCTGGAGTCGTAGAGCTGAAGAGACCTTGCTGACCTCCCCCCCCCCCCAGAGATCTCTGTGTGTGCGCTCGGATAGCGCCAAGCTGAACAACTGCTGAACTGTGCTTATCTGAATGTTACTCACAGACTCTTTGATCTCCTTGCATGTCGTCAAACTGCAACAATGTCTTGTCTGGTTGTGCTTAATGCTGATAGAGTTTTTGGGACTTTATCATAGAGTGTCTTAAGGCAATCTTTGATAGATTCTTTTTTTGAATATCACAAATGATACCTATTGTGTTTTCCTTTTTCCATATCTGATTTGACCTTCATCCCGAGACGGATGAGAGAGGCCGCGCTGAAGAACATGTCATGTGTTTGAATAAGCAGCAGCTTTACATTCTCTACCCCTCTTCTGGATGACTGTGTATACATTATCACGTTGTATTGGTGAGAACTGGTGCAATGTTAATAAAAGCTCTTGTATCTTGTAAAAACAGGAATATCTGTGCTGGTTTATGCCATGAACTTAGCAGATGTTTAAAGCCATTTTATTATTATTTATTTTTAATTTAATTCATTAATTTAAAAGAAACAAATTAAAACCATAAAAAACATTGAATGAAAAGAGTGCAGAAAGAAGAAATAAATTGTTCAATCTGCCTCTTATGTAAAAAAAATAAAAATAATAATTTTAGACAGTCATTTAAATTAAGTGCCTCAATATACACTTTAAAGCTAGGAATAAAAAAGGCATTTTTTTTGTGTTAACAGGATTTAATTCTAACTTTACCCAACATTAGTAAAACTTACCTCAAGTTGCCTTTTTCAACATGCATGCATATATTTGTACAAATTGTACTTGACAGGAGATTATCACAGCCTCATTTAAAATCAATAATGATGATGATGATATTGGAAAGGTATCGGTATCGGCCGATATCCAGATTTAGGGATTGGGTTCGGATCAGAAGTTAAAAAACATGTGGATCAGTGCATCCCTATTTAATATGATGACCTAACATAAATTAAACTCCTCTGATTTTTGAAACACATACACAAAGAAACCAAGTTTTGCTATTGAATTTATTAGTTATTAGTAGGCTTACTTATATCAGTAATGTATACTGGGAAGTAAATGAAAGTTGTTCTTTACATGCAGTTTGGAAAAACGGTACTAGTATTTCTGGGCTAGACATTTGTGAAAAGACAACTGGCTGATGAATGAACCTACAGATCACTAAATCTCAGCACAAAATCTTCTGGTTGGGTTCTTTTTGTAAAGGTCAAACTTCAGAAGCTACTTTGTAAAGGTCAAACCTTCCACAGCTTGGTGGCTACAAAATTATATCTGACTGTCTTTGAGCTTCATTTCACAGGTGCCTCCTCAGTTTGGTCTCCTTTGTTCAGACTGACTCACACACTTTCTCATCCATGATCCAGTCTTTAATCAGTCACTGCCGCCCTGCTGTCCTCAGACGACTGAACAAATTGTTCTGGCTTTTTGCCAGTCAAACTACACTTCATCTACAAAAGCTCAGCTACATATTTCATTAGATGTCTATGAAGAAGGTTTTTCATGTAAGCTGCAACACACATCCGTCCTAAACATTTTACGTAGACCATTTGAATGTCAGAACATTCTAAAAATAACATTGAAACTACCAAAATATAGCATAAAGGTCGGGCATTTCTCATGCAGAGCAGGCGCTGTGCAAACAGTGAACTATTCACATGGAAAGGCTTCAGCTCATTAGTTATCCTCTAATAGAGAAGAATAAGAAAACATTCAGGAGACTTTTATTTATAATTAAACCCATTTCAACCTGAAGGACTATAATAATGTTTCAAACATTTAAAATTGTAAATGTTCTGCAATGGTGCTGTACAAGCAAGATGTTTGCTTTGCTAAAACCAGAACAATTAAAACTCATATTTTATTAATGTTTTTAGAAGTACGCAGATAACATGCTGTACATTTTCATTTAAAGCACTATCCGAAGCATTAAAAGCTATCTTTTAATTGGTATGGCACTGTAATGAAAGAATACGTTTTTAAATTAATACCAAAATATGAACGTCAACCTTATTTTACCAGTTTTCCACCTGCATATTATTACTAGAATAAGAAACATTTTGTCTCAAAATGATACAGAAAAACTGTTCCATTCAATAATCACTTCAAGGCTGGACTACTGTAATACTTTAATTAGGACTAGGACTGTATTGATATAGTGCCTTTCTATCTTCTGAAGACCATCAAAGAGCTTTAAAACACAATCTGTGTCCTCATTTGCCCATTCATACAGCACTCTACTAGATCTATACTGGGCTAATTGAACAAATCATTCTAAAGAGACTAATCAGAGCTTTATCACTTTATCTTTTTAATACAGCGATGGGACACACATCAGAGGCAGTGAGGGGTTCAGTGTCTTGCCCAGGGACACTTTGGCATGTGATTGCTGGTGGATTCAAACCCCCAACTCTTGCACTGGATTACATTACTCAGATTGCATTAATATCGTAATGTCCATAAAACACTTGAAAAAGTCTTTAGTTTATCCAAAGTGCTGATGCCAGTGTTTTGATGAGAGAAGGTGAGATCATATTTAGTTTAGTTTATTCATTCATTATATAATAAAATACAAAACAATACAACATTATACAACAAATAAATATACAACACATAAATAAAATGAAGGGTGGCAGTAAGAAGAAAAAAAATCTTATTTTAACTACCCCCTCTTACAATCCATCAAATCAAACAAAAATCAACTTGAATTAATAAAAAACAAGAAATAATTCACCATGAATATCGAACTACAAAGCAACATACATTACAGTATTTCATTTATACCTTTGCAATTGTCCATTTTTAATCATTTTCTTAAATGTAATCATTGTTGTTGCATTTTTTATTTCAGTCTCCAAACCATTCCATAAGCCAATTCCTTGAATTGAGGTTGACCGACCCTTTAAACTGGTTCTATATTGTGGTTTAATAAATATTTCCCTTGAGATTATAACAGCTTCACCGTTTAACAAAACACATTTGGATATTTACAGGCAGTTGATTTTTATGAGCTCTATACATAACTAATAAAATATTATAATCCACCAAGTCCTGGAATTTCAATAATTCCAATTGATCAAATAATGTGTTAGAAGGGTGACAATAATGTTTTCCAGTGATTATTCTAACAGCTCTTTTTTGTATAATATTGCTCCCCATATGTGAAGTAGGTTGACTGCAGGCACAGTTTCAACCTACTTCACATATGGGGAGCAATATTATAGGCAGAAACATGGGTGTGCTATGGGGTCTCCAGTTTCTCCTATTGTTGCCAACCTGTACATGGAGGAGGTAGAAAAGAGAGCCTTGACGTCCTTTTCAGGGAGACCACCAAGTCATTGGTTCAGGTATGTTGACGACACCTGGGTTAAAATTAAATCTCAGGAAGTCCAACATTTCACTGATCACATCAACTCTGTGGATAAATATATCAAGTTCACACGAGAAGATGTAAAAAATGGCAGGTTGGCTTTCTTGGACTGTGAGGTCTCAGTTTCTGATAGAGGAAATTTGCAAACTGAGGTGTACCGCAAACCCACACACACAGACCAGTATTTACAGTTTGACTCCCATCACCCTCTGGAGCACAAGTTAGGAGTCATCAGGACTCTGTACCACAGAGCAGACAGCGTCCCCACTAACTCAGGAGCCAGACAGAAGGAGAAATCACACACAAAACAGGCTCTAGAGAAATGTGGATATCCTAACTGGGCCTTCCTGAAAGAAGAAACCCAAACAGGACTCCAGCAGCCATCAGGTGAAAAGAAGGAACCCAGACCAGTGGTCATTCCAGATGTTGCAGGAGTTTCAGAGACATTGAGACGTTTATTTTCTAAACACAACGTCCCAGTGGCTTTTAAACCCCAAAATACATTAAAGACTGGTTCATCCCAAAGATCCAGTCCCCCGGCACAAACAGAGTAATATTGTGTATGTTGTTCAGTGTCAGGAGGGTGATCAGTCTTACATTGGGGAAACTAATTATTATTTACTATTACTAATCATTGTTTTTCTCTTGCATTTGTTGTTGGATGTAACTGGGACCCTGTGTACATAATCTCGTTTTCAACAAATGTACTACATGTGGTGCAAATGACAATAAATTCTCTCTGACTCTGACTCTAAACAGCCACTGGCCAAAAGGATGGCCCAGCACAGAAGATCAACATCATCAGGTCAGGACTCTGTGGTCTACACTCATCTCCAGGCCAGCGGTCACTCTTTCAGGGATGAAGATGTTCACATCCTTGATAGAGAGGAACGATGGTTTGAGAGAGGAGTAAAGGAGGCCATCTTTGTGAAAAGAAACCGTCCATCATTAAACAGAGGTGGAGGCCTCCGGTTCAACTGTCCCCCTCTTACAATGCTGTTATTCAGTGTTGCCAGGTGAGAAATGTAGGATTATCGTACTAGAGCCCTAAAATTATCGTATTTTGAGGGAAATTATCGTACACCCGTCAAAACCAAAATAACAAGTATGCACTATAGTCACTCTGTTGTTGAATTGCGTCTAACAGGCACTCACAGCGTTGTGGCGTCAGTACGGGTGGGAACCATAGACAATAATACGTATTAATGTCTGGTGGCAACTAATGAGCCCGCCCCCCGCGCTTCTTGTTTTGTTTCATGGCGGTTTTAATTTAATAACTCAACTAAATTCTGTCTATTAAGTTTGTATTTTCAAGGAAATAATAACTTGATCTTTAGCTTTACTGATATCACTACTAAAAACATCCCTAATTGTAAATTTAATATTAATTTTATTTATTTATTTTTGTTAATGCATTCTTTCTGTTTCATACCCTGGACATCCCATAAAGACATGTTGAACCGTTTCAGGGAGATTGCTGGTGCGCATGTCACAAAAAAGTCCTATTGCATGCTTTCCAATTATTTTAAGAGATTTATTAAGGTCTGTGTGTCCTATTCTAATGCGAGTAAGTTCCTGTTTCTTCCTGCTTTCCTTGTATATCCTACCTTTTTTGTTGTGTAAATGTCTTCCTGTATCAGTAATGTCCCAGGTTTCCTGCCATATTTTCTTAATATATTTCTTAATTATCATTTAACATTTAACTTTATATAAATGTTCTCTCATTTTCATCACTTCTTCTTCCAGACCGGTGTCACACGAGACACGGCTCTGCTTTTTCTTATTTTCTAACTCATGGGGCGGGCGCAGCGGGCTATTCAGCCAATCATGGCCCGTTGTTCTGAGGCAAACGCATGCACGTCACTCTTAGGTCACATTTAGAAAAGCACGATTGGCTGGAATTTCAAGATGCATTCAGGGTTCACAAAAAAACTCCGACAGACAGTTGCGGCAGGCTGATGGAAACCGATCACAACTACACATTCAAGGAACGGTCAAATTATCGTATTTTTGGCCTTTTTCGGGATTATTGATCGTACATCGTACAGAGGGCAAAATTATCGTACAAATACGATAATTATCGTACACCTGGCAACACTGCTGTTATTGCTAGTATCACTCAGCCCTCTGTGAATAGCAAACAACCATCAGGGTGCTAACGATCCATCGTTAGGCTGATGGTCCTCCTTGATCATGTGAGCAGCTGGTTTCGGCTGTCATCAGCCAACTGGTTGATCCACTGTGAGAGGGTGCTATTTATAAGACTGAGCTGAATACAGCAGCTCAGACTGAGGAAGTCTTTCGGACAAAAGACGAAACGTTTCTACAGTTTTTTTGCTTTGTTTTGTTTTGTTTTGTTTTGTTTTTTTGAATGTCCAGAGGACCAGACTTAGCTTTTTTGGATTTTTCTATCTGGATTATTGAGCATGTATCAGGGTACTAGTGTGAAATACTTCCACACAGCGGACATGCTACAATGAAAAGTCGGCTAGCTGCTAGCTAAGATGCTACTCACCAAAACAAGCCCAACTGAGTACTCACTCAGTCCTCACGCTGTATCTGGCTGCAAACTATGACATGGATTTCCTGAATTTGAGGCAGGTCTTGTTACTCTGGGTTCATGAGACACGTCTCCATTCAGGAAATCCATTCCATAGTTTGAAGCCAACGTGCATCATGGATCGGAAAATATCGGCAGGTTGGATCAAAAATCTGATATGTAAATTATGCTGGTATTGGAGGCCGATACCGATACCGGATCAGATCTGCCCCATTTCTATGTCAGAGCATGTGCTAATGTACCCCAGTACTGAGGATGTGTATTGGTCAAGGTCAAGCGATCCTCCATTTTCAGCAGCATCTCTGTAAACTTGCCAGTCTGTTTTTTCAAAACAACAGACTACTAGCATACCGTTACGCCCCTAATATATATATATATATATATATATATATACGTATATATAATATATATATATATATATATATATATATATATATATATATATATACAGTGCTTTAAGTGGGCCGGAACTCACCGGTACCCAGTTCCGCCACTTCTAAAATTTAACCCTGAGAGTACCGGGACTTTTTTTAAGCGTAAGGTGCGTTCCGGAACTTATTTTCGTCTTCTCCACTTGAAAGACCCGTGGCAGATTAGAATGCATCATTTCCCCCGACTGGATTTCAAGAAAGAGTAATGCATCTTCACGACAATAAAACATCTTTGGTGGAGCGCGACATTTGGCCAATCACAGCCTCAGGATAGACAGGGGGAGGAGACGACAGGACAGCGAAATCTGTAAAAAAACAAAAACAAACTCTGCAGCGCGACAGAGCGCGAGGGAAGCGGAAGTAACTCCTCCAACGTGTGGGTAAAGTTAATATTTTTATACATGCAGTGTAACCATTGTTTAGTAAAATGGCATGTTGTGTTACAAATAAAACTAAATAAAAATTAACAAAATAACAGTCAATTGCACCCCTAAAGCCACTGTGATAAAGTATCACATTAATTTAATTATCTTAGCCACAGGAGTGAGTTTAAAAACAGGATGATGTCTATATGAACTAGTTAAATGAGGTGTCTCTAAAATATCCTGATTCATGATCAATAATAATTTCAACAATTTTTTAATCTGTCCACAGGACCTGACTTTATTTTGTTAGATGTCTCTAAAATAGTTAGTGAATCATGTTTACATGTAGGTAAACATAGATGTTTAACAACTTGTTAAAATAGGAAATGGCATCTACTTTATTCAAAATTTCTGGCAAAACATCTTCACCAGCATATTTAAGAAACTAGTTTT
>JBBPBX010000122.1:113897-150955 GCA_038048925.1 Garcialebias charrua | reverse complement strand
AGTCTCAGAAGGATCAACCCTCATAAAGCAACCGGACCAGACAACATCCCAGGGAAAGTTCTGAAGGAATGTGCGGACCAGCTCTGTGAGGTGCTGGCTGACATCTTCACCACCTCACTTTCACTGGAGTCAGTTCCCACCTGCCTGAAGACCGCCACCATCATCCCAGTCCCAAAAAGCTCCACAGTGACTGGTCTGAATGACTATAGACCGGTGGCCCTCACCCCGATAGTCGCTAAATGTTTTGAGAAACTGGTCATGTCCCACATCAAGACAACCGTCAACATCAACGAGGACCCTCATCAATATGCATACCGCGAGAACCGATCAACAGAGGACGCCATCTCCTCTTTGGTCCACACTGCTCTCACCCACCTGGATCAGAAGGACTCATACGTGCGCATGCTCTTTGTGGACTTCACATCTGCCTTCAACACCATGATCCCCCAAACTCTGATAGACAAACTATCCACACTTGGACTAAGCCCCTCCATTTGTAACTGGGTCTTAGACTTCTTAACAAACAGACCACAGTCCGTGAAGATCCACAACTTCTCCTCCTCCACCATTACCCTCAGCACTGGCTCTCCCCAAGGATGTGTGCTGAGCCCTCTTCTGTTCACTCTGCTCACATATGATTGTACAGCCACACATCCAGGCTGTCATATTGTTAAGTTTGCAGATGATACAGCGGTGGTGGGATGCATCACAAACAATGATGAGTCCAGCTACAGACAGGAGGTGGAACACCTGGAGAGCTGGTGCAAAGAGAATAATCTTCACATGAATGTGAAGAAGACAAAGGAGATGATTGTGGACTTCAGAAGGAACAAACACACCCACACCCCACTGAACATAAGTGGATCTGCAGTGGAAGTGGTCTCCAGCTACAAATACTTGGGTGTACACATGAATGATAACCTCAGCTGGAGCAACAACACCACCAGCCTGATCAAGAAAGGTCATCAGAGACTCTACTTCCTCAGACGGCTGAGACGTGCTGGTCTGAGCAGCCCAGTTCTCACCTCGTTCTACAGGTGTGCAGTGGAGAGCGTCCTGTGCTCCAGCATCAACGTGTGGCATGGAGGCTGCACAGTTGAAGAGAGGAAAGCTCTACAGAGAGTGGTGAAGGCTGCACAGAAGTCTGTTGGAGTCAGTCTCCCCACCATCACAGACATTTACACCTCCAGATGCAGGAAAAGAGCCACCTGCATCATGAAAGACCTCACTCACCCAGCACACTCACTCTTTGCCCCACTCCCCTCAGGACGGAGGTTGAGGAGCATCAAATGTAGAACCACTAGACTGAGGAACAGCTTCTACCCTGAGGCTGTTAGACTCATGAATAAATAAATAAAAAAATAAACACTGCAAAATATCACATCATGCTGATGCTGATCTGTTTTCTTGTTGCTGTGTTCATCTGTGTTCATCTGTGACCATCTGCTCATACAAACTCATGTTCGTGCTGCTGTTTATTCCCACTATATTAGGCTTAGTGTATTACTAGTTGATGCTTTTCTTAGTTAGTTCTAGATGTTATTACTGTTTTTCTCTTTCATTGTTGTTGGATGTAACTGGGACCTCGTGTACATAATCTCGTTTTCATCTCATGTACCACATGCGGTGCAAATGACAATACAGTAAAGACTCTCTGACTCTCTCTCTCTCTGATACCATATAGGCTACCATACCACTTCATTTATTAAGCGCTTAAAAACAGCAACAAGGCCAAAGTCCTGTGCAGCAAAACAAAACATGTATAAGGCATTAAAAAACAGGAACAAGGCCAACAATGACTGATTGACTGTATGTATGCACATATATTTTTACATTAATGTATTACATGAAAATAATGAAAATAATTCATTCAGTACATTTTCTTTGTATAAAAATATAAGGTACACCAACAACAGCATCAGATTTTCTATTTGTACACACGTGCATTCATTTCTATGTCAATATTAATATATCAGTATCAATTATATTTGTCCATGAAACCCAATGAATCCAATCAGTTATTTAGATTACAAACATGTCTTCAAGACATAAAAACCTGGATGACCCTTAATTTTGTGCTTTTAAACTCAGACAACACAGAGGTCATGGTTTTTGGACCTGAACACCTTGGGAATAAATTTTGCAGACTTTCACTTTCTCTGCACGGCATTAATTTGGCCTCCAGTTCTAAAGTTAAAAACCTTGGTGTTAATTTTGATCAGGATATGTATTTTAACTCCCCCATTAAAAACATTTCCAGGACTGCTTTCCTCCTACTGCGTAATATTGCTAAAATTAGACACATCTTGTCTACAAATGATGCAGAAAAACTGACCCATGCAATTATCAGGTGGATACTGGACTATTGCAATGTTTTATTATCTGGGTGTCCAAATACTTCTTTTAAAAGTCTTCAGTTAATCCAAAATGCTGCTACCAGAGTCTTAACTGGAGTTAGTAGGAGAGATCATATCTCTCCAGTTTTAGCTTCTCGCCACTGGCTCCCTAGCCTGGTTAAAACCAGACCCTTGTCCTTCACTTCGCTTCGGACACTGTGCAGTGAAGGGAAATGAGAATTGAGCGGAGCTGTGCAGGAAGGCGAGGGCCAGGCTACTGGCTCCCTGTCAAATTCAGAATTTTATTCAAAATCTTACTTCCAACAAAGTTCTCAACAACCTAGCTACGTATGAAAATGGCAATACAGATCTTATTGTTCCATATTTTCCTAACAGAGCACTTCACTCTCAAGCTGCAGGTTTACTTGTGGTTCCGAGTTTCCAAAAGCAGACTGGGAGGAAGATCTTTCAGTTATCAGGTTCCTCTCTTGTGGAACCAACTTCCAATTTCTGTTCTTGAGGCTGACACATTACCTACTTTGAAAATTAGGCTTAAGTCTTTCTCTATGCTGCCATAGGCTTATACTGGAAGACAAATGGACCACATTTCCTCAAATGAAAAGTTATGAATGAATACAAATAAAGTTTGTATTTGTAATAATTTATATCCTTAACATGTGGTTTTTTTTGTTGTTTTTTTTGTCTTTCCTCCTGTAAAAAGTGTTCGTTCCACCTCCCTGTCCTCTCAAACTCCAGCCAGTCCAAGAAGATGGCTGCTCGTCCTGAGCCTGGTTATGCTGGAGGTTTCTTCCTGTTAAAAGGGAGTTTTTTCTTTCCACTGTTGCCTTTGTGTTTGCTCAGGATGGGAGACTGTGACAAAATAAAGATTCCTCTCAATCTTCTGTCTTCCTTAGATAGATCTTACTAATTGACTTTTTATGTACAGTACATGAATGTTTTTGTACAGTGCCCCACAACTTCTGTTGTGATTTGGCGCAATATAAATAAACTGAGTTTAAATGAATTGAACTACCGTAAAAGAGTACCAGGGCCATTTAGTGGTGTGACGTGGCTCTTTGACTATCTACATACAGATACACATATTTTAAAAGCATTCCAAAAAATTTTGGGTGGCATGTTTTACCACTAAATGTGAACAGAGACATCAGAGCTAACCACATTTTCGTTCAACCTTTATTTATGCAGTTTAGTCCAATTGAGTCACAAGGAGTCATTTACAAGAGAGAGCTGTTTTAAACAAAGAACACAGATGTGATACAAACAACAACAGACAATCATATGAAAAGCATATAATAAAAGAAGTTATATAAAAACTAAACAAAAACACCTACATTATAAAGTGATGTAGAAAACTAAAAACACAAACATGTCTGTGTTGGTTTTTGCCATGACCTCCCTTGAGAGGTCAAAGTTGGCCATTCAGAAGGCCCTTTTCAATTCGCACTGAGGGAACACTGCAGGTAATTATGTCTTGATGGTATATGCTGCTGCTGCACTGAACAAGTGACATGTAGGAGGAGATGTATGAAGGCAGCAGACCAGTGACTTCATAAAAATGTACCGTGGTGAGAGTCTGTGTGGAGTTAATGCTGACCAGTTGACCAGTGAATACAGAGTGCAGTGATGTGTGTAGCATCCAACATCTGCAGGGTGCTTGCAGGAGCATTCATGTAAATAATGTAGTCAGTGGAGGGGAGGAAAGTAACAGTTACATGGCATTATAGTGTTCAGAGATAGACAGGAGGATCCATCCATTCATTATCTTTTACCCGCTTCTTCCTTTTTGGGTCACAGGGCTCGCCGGTGCCCGTGTCCAGCAATCACTGAGGGGCTGGGTACACCCTGCACAGGTCGCAAGTCCATCACAAGGACGCATAGAGACAAACGAGACAAACAACCATTCACTCTCTCACTCACACCTAGGGACAATACCAGTCAGCCTAACATGCATGTTTTTGGTCTGTGGGAGGAAAGTTTCTGGTAAAACCACACATGCACGGAAAGAACATGCAAGCTCTACACAGAAAGGCCCCTGGACTGGGATTTGAACCAGCAACCGTCTCATTGAGAGGCAGCAGCTCTACCAGTTGCGCCACCATGCTGCCCCTAGACAGGATCTATTTCTGAAAAAGAAACCGGCGACCCCCATGACCCAAAACGGAAGAAGCGGGTAAAAGATAATGGATGGATAGAAGGACTGCTGACTTCCTGTTTGAAAACAACATCCCATTGGTTTTGTCAGCATTTTTTTCATTGATTCAACCTTTATTTAGTCAGGTAAATCTTTTGAATCTCATGGGCACAATTTGATGTCGAATGCAAACTGTAAGAGCTGAAAAACCTTAGCAGCTGTTGGAGCTCGACATGCAACTGAACAGAGTCAGAGAGTCAGAGAGATTTGTTTGTCATTCGCATCTCATGTGGTACATGTGGTGGAACGAAATTATGTACACAGGGTCCCAGTTACATCCAACAATAAAATGTAAAAGAAGAACAGTAATAACATCTAAGATATGAGCTAAGAAAAACTTCAACTAAAAAATACACCAGCACTAATATAAAAACATTATGCTGAACAGCAGCACGAACATGAGTCTGTGTGAGCAGATGAGCACGCGTGAACACAGCAGCATGAAACAGATCAGCAGCAACATGTGATTTTTCACAGTGATTATCCTGGTTATAGATTCATGAGTCTAACAGACTCAGGGTAGAAGCTGTTCCTCAGTCTAGTGGTTCTGCACTTAAAGTTCCCTCCTTCCTGAGGGGAGTGGGGCAAAAAGTGTGTGTGCTGGGTGAGTGGGGTCTTTCATGATGCAGGTGGCCCTCTTCCTGCATCTACAGGTGTAGATGTCTGTGATGGTGGGGAGACTGGCTCCAACAGACTTCTGTGCAGCCTCCTTCACTACTCTCTGCACAGAAAACGGTTTCAGAATAATAAACGGGGCCCATGGTTCTGGTTCTCCTGGAGGAAAAACTGACCACATGTCCTCACTCTGCAGCTTTCTGGGTCTGTCTGGCTATTTCTTGACCTCTCCAAGCACAGACAACCAAGGTAGATACTGCCCATCCTCAGCCTGCTTCTGGTTCTGCTGGAGGCATTTTCCAGAGGACCTGATTCAACCTCGTTAGATTAATTTACTTGAATTACTGAGCATGCATCAGGACATTTTGAACTGTACGGTACAGAACACTTCTTTTCGTGCAGTTGTTAGTTCTGACCACAGGGGGCGCTGCAGGAAAACATGACCCAAGTACTCAGGGACAGGTGCTTCCGTTGGACTCGCGCAGTTTCCGTCTTGCTGCGTTTCCAGTGTGCTGCGAGCGCAAAGCCTTTATTTAGGGGCCATTTGTTAAAATCAGTAATATTTAATTTGTCTTATCGGCAGCCGTTGATGGTAATCGTTTTGGTGTGACGCCGACACATCATGGATATCCCTAATCCGCCTGAAGGTGAGCAGTTTCCCGCTGTTTCTCTTCCTTTGATACGGCGTACTGCTAACGTTAGCTATATTTATAGCATCTGAGCTAACACTTACTTAGTCCATTCATCCATCTGTGGCAGATGTCTGTTGAGAGTGATCTAGTGAGAAAGCTGGACTTCAGTGATCTTGTCAAGGAATTTGCAGCAAAAAAATCCAGAAAAGTGGGCATCTTTTCAAATTTCTTATCAAACTTAAATGTCTGATAACCCTTTCACTCGTTACTGAAAGGGCTTGGTGTTACTGGTTAGGGCTGTGCATGTCTGCATTATAAGACAGGCTCAACGTTTCTAAATGTTCGGGGTTGAGTATTGTTTTCTTATTTGGGTTACATGGTTTGCGTTTGAGTAAATGTAGGTCGATGTTTGTGGTTCTAGTTCCTCCAAATAAAATGAATGCAGAAGTTTCATTAATAAATGGAAATGTGTATTTTGTTCATCATATTTTTTAAGATGTTATCTGTAAAAAAAAAAAACTTTGTCTAGAAGATGAAAATTGTTTATCTGCAATTCTGCACCCAGTTCTGCTTTTATTGTGAACAGGGGGCTTTAAAAAAATCCTTCAGAGGGCAGCACTTTGGACATACCTGGGTCACTTTCTTGCACTCAATCTGTTTTATAGTTTGTGTTGAAGTCCAGGCAACAATAGCTATTCAGTGATTTTATGTTGTGATGCAAGCATCATATTCAAGTTTCAAACCCTAACATGTGGTTTTGTCTTTCTAGAAACCAGTTCAGGGTTGTTAGTTAATTTGTGACAACTGGCATATTAAAGTTGTAAGTTGTGAAAACTTACTATTCAGTCATTTTCTGCTCATCTTCTGAAACAAAACAAACAAACACAAAATATATACTGTATACAGTATGGGCCCCCCATGTTGACTCAAGCCCAGGGGCCCCCCATCCTCCTAAATCCTGCCCTGCATCTGTCTATTATCTTTACCCGCTTCTTCCTTTTCGGGTTGTGGGGTTCACTGGTGCCCATATTCAGCTATCAGTGCGCGAGAGGGGGACATCCTGGACAGGTCTCCAGTCCATCAGGGCCACATAGAGACAAACGAGACAAACAACCATTCACTCACTCACACCTAGGGACAATTTAGAGTTACCAATCAGCCTAACATGCATGTTTTTGATCTGTGGGAGGAAACCCTGGAGAAAACCCACGCAGCGCGGAGAGAAAATGCAAACTCCACCCTGAAAGTTCCCGGACCAGGATTTGAACCGGCGACTTTCTCACTGAGAGGGAACATTTCTACCACCTGAACCACTGTTCTCCCCCATTACTCAGTCATGTTGGTCAATTAATTTGCACCTTAGCTCCATGTGTGAAACCTTTGCACGAGAGCAGTTTAGAGCGAAATTACTTTCAGAGTAATAGTGAACAGTTTAGAAAACCGTGATGAACCGTTCACTAGTCCTCTGTCTCTGTCCATCCATCAGACCAGGAGCTGAAGAATGTGATTGACAAGTTGGCCCAGTTTGTGGCTCGTAATGGACCTGAGTTCGAGAAGATGACCATGGAAAAACAGAAGGACAACGCCAAGTTCTCCTTTCTCTTTGGAGGAGAATACTTCAGCTACTACAAGTGCAAGCTGGACATGGAGCAGCAGCCACGTGAGTGCTGAAAGATGATGGTCCACACACTCACGGTCCACACATTGAGACACTGTCCACATGCTGAATGAGACATGGTCCACACACTGAGACACTGTTCACGGTCCACACATTGAGACACGTCCACATGCTGAATGAGACATGGTCCACGCACACACTGAGACACTGTTCACGGTCCACACATTGAGACACTGTCCACATGCTGAACGAGATTGTCCACACTCTGAACAAGACTGTCCACATGCTGAAGGAAGTTGTCAACTAGAGCTGGGCCATATCATATCGTTACCGGTTTTACCGGTATAAAAAGCTTGCCCGGGCAAAAAAGTTATATCATGATATGCTAATTTCATGACGTAATACGTCAGGGCGCCCCGCCCCCTTAACAAACGAGCGCTTCAAACCAACAAACTGAACTGTGCACCTCCCCTCCACCAGTCTGCGTGCAATACTTGCTAGCTAAAATGCTAAAAACAAACAACTCGCGTCTCTCTCAGCTTCTGTCCCCCTGCTTAAACTCCAGGTAGAGAGAGCTCAAATGCCTCCCACCCCACCCCGCTCTGAGCAGTCGGTGCTGTGTGTCTCCCCCGCTGAACCGTCTTTACAAACACACGCGGCTCCACGGACCAAGAGTCAGGTAATCAGAGACAGATCATCTACAAAAGCTGAGTAGAGGACCAGACTTACCGTATTTTCCGTTGTATTGGTCGCACCGTTGTATAGGTCGCAGTGTCCAATATTTATCAATAAATTGGAAAAATCCATAAATAGGTCGCACCGGTGTATAGGTCGCACCTACGTCACCGCCGACGTAACGCGTCATCCACCGCTGACGCACCGCGTGACCGCTGAGTCAACCCGGCAATATGGACCGAGTGTTTAGCTCTGCTGCTAATGTCTGCCAGAAGCTAACAAAGCTAAAAACGAGAGGAGTCCGTCTCTCAGAAAATGAATAAAAAATCGAATTTTAGGTCAAATGTTTTCTCGAGACCATAGTAACGTACATTAAAGCTCCTATAATTGCACTCTGTAAGCAGAATAAATATACACCGAGTGGTTTTGAAGCTATTTAAGCAAACCGAAGTAAAACCACAAGCTAACAAAGCTAAAAACGAGAGGAGTCCGTCTCTCAGAAAATGAATAAAAAATCGAATTTTAGGTCAAATGTTTTCTCGAGACCATAGTAACGTACATTAAAGCTCCTATAATTGCACTCTGTAAGCAGAATAAATATACACCGAGTGGTTTTGAAGCTATTTATGACGTTAACAGAAGTACACAGACATAAAACGAAGGCCAACACGAGACCAGTCCGCCTCTGACACGAATAAAAATCGAATCTCATCTCAAATGATTCATCCAGGACATAGTTAAGTACATTGGAGTGTTATAATTACTCTGTAAGCAGAAATAAATATACACCGAGTGGATTCGAAGTTATTTATAACAAATACAGAAGCTAACACTAGAAGCTACATGCTACAAAAAGATCGTTTTTTTATTTTTTTATCTCAAACATCTAATAAAGGTACTCACTTGTAAACGTCCACACTGTGATTCCATTCCATTCTGTAAGTTTCAGAAAAATCCGCTCAGTGGTTCTTGACTTATCTTGCTGACAAACAGCAAACAAACAGAGCTAACAAGCTACATCCAGCCCCGAGGCAGACAGAATCAGTCCGAGCAGAGGAGCGTTTTTTCGGGCACAGGAGGAGAAGGTCCTCGCTACTTGCACAGGAGCTGGAAACGGTCTATGGTACTTCTTCTTCTTGGGTTGGTGTACTCATGCCCCTAGCGGGTACAGCACTTGCACTGCCCCCTGGTGGCCGAAACTGGTACTGCACGTGCACTGCCCCCTGGTGGCCGAAACTGGTACTGCACGTGCACTGCCCCCTGGTGGCCGAAACTGGTACTGCACCATTTTATGCAACAGGGAAAAAGGGCCATAACTCAGCCAAAAATTGGTCTAAAAATATGGGGAAAAAATCCATAAATAGGTCGCACCAGTGTATAGGTCGCAGGCCTTGAAAAAACCATAAAAAGGTGCGACCTATACACCGAAAAATACGGTAGCTTTTTTAGATTTTTCTACCTGGATTATTGAGCATGCATCAGGGTGTGCAGAGACAGATCAGTTAAAAAAAAATGAATAATTCCTGCATGAATAGATAATACTTTTTCAATCTAAATAACAGATCATTTTTATTTTTTTATTTTTATACTTGGGAGACTGAATACTTTACTAAATAAAGTAATTTCAGTAAAATTACCCCTTGTTGTTTTTTATTTTATTTTATATACATAATACTGCAAAGCAACATGTTAAGTTAATTTTGTCAAATAAATAAATTTTTATTTTTTTGTTATATCACGAAATGTATCGTTATCGTGATAATGCTCTGAAAATCACGATATAATTTTTGAGCCATATCACCCACCCCTATTGTCAACACACTGAAAGAGACTGTCCACGCACCGAGACACTGTCCACATACTGAAAGACACTAATCTGAGTGTATTATATTTTTACATTCTTTAATGAAGCAACTTTTAGGAACTTGATAGAGTTGGTTTTGTTAAGTTTGTGTTTGTCTTGTTCATGACAGACAAACAGCCTCGTAGGTTTTGGTGATGATCCTTTAGACCCACACAGCTGTTTTTATTTTTTATTTTTTTGTGTAGATTTGTACATGCCCAGTGCGAAAGACATGGTGGATATCCCGCCTCCTCCGATCCAGATGGTGACTCCGCCTCCAGTCGCTCCACCTGCTGCTGCTGCTGCTGCTCCTGTTGATGAGCTCATCCAGCAGAGCCAGTGGAACCTGCAGCAACAGGAGCAACACCTGCACACACTCAGACAGGTATCACCTGGATGTGATGTTTTTACAGTCAGGTCTGCTGTATCGTCTGTACGTTGTTCGAATAAAGATAGAAAAATTCAGAGGCACTACAGCAAGTTGAAAGACAAAAAATAAAATAGTTGTTTTGCACTGTCCTTTTCGAGCAATGAGGTTTCAGTAGGCAACAAAACTCTGTGAGCGTGTGTGTGTTTGTGGTTTATCGTGAAAATCTGCACATTTTCGTTATGCATGGGATTATAGCAACAACAGCAAGATTTTGGCTGTGTGGATGTGAAAGCTTGCTTATATTTGGAAACGACAACACTACTGTAACTTAATGTGGTTATTAAAAGAGATATGCTTATCAAAAATTACACCAAGGTTTTTAACATTAGACTTGGAGGCTAAATTAATGCCATTGAAGTCAAAGGCTACAAAGTTTATTCCTAAGATGCTCAGGTCCAAAAACTACAATCTCAGTCTTGTCTGATTTTAAAAACAGAAAATTAAAGGTAATCTAGGTTTTTATGTCTTTAAGACATACTTGTAATTTAAGTAACTGATTGGATTCATTGGGTTTCATGGACAAATATTGTATCATCCGCATAACAATGAAAACAATTCCCATGCTGTTTAATACATTTGCCCAATGGAAGCATATACAGTATAAAGTGTATTTGTCCAAGCACACAACCCTGAGGAACTCCATGACTAACTTTGGCGTATGAAGAAAATTCATTACTGTATTTACATTTACAAACTGAAATCTATGAAATATGTGTGATTTAAACCATTTTAGAGCTGTTACTGTAATCCAAATATTATAATCAAGCCTCTGTAGTAGGTAACTAGCCTACTATCAACTGTATCAAATGCAGCACTGAGGTCTAACTGGACCAGTATAGACACCAGTCCTTTGTCTGAGGCCATGAGAATATCACTAGTGACTTTCACCAGTGTTGTTTCTGTGCTATGATGAGCTCTAAACCTTGACTGAAACTCCTCAAACAGTTATTTCTGTTCAGATGTTCACACAACTGATTTGCAAATATTTTCTCAAGATTTTTGAGATGATTGTTAGATTAGATACAGGTTGACCAGAATTCCTGAATCAAGATCAGATTTTTTTAAGTAAGGGTTTAATTACAGCAACTTTAAAACACAGTGGTATGTAACCATTAATTAGAGACAAGTTCAACAGATCCAAAATGGGGGTATAAATTAGGGGAAATCAAATATGTACCACTTTAAACAGTCTGGTTGGGATGGGATCAAGCAGATATGTTGATGGTTTGGATGAAACTATTATTTTTGACAAGTCTGGGAGCTCAACAGGACAAAAACTGTCCAAACAGAAATCAGGTTCTAGTGACATTTCTAAAGCTGCCTCATCTGATGGAGAATCGGAGGCAATAGTAGGAAGGATGGTGTGAATTTTCTCTCTAACTGAAATAATTTTATTTATAAAGAATCTCGTGAAGTCATCACTGCTTATAGCTGTAGGGATACATGGCTCAACAGAGAAAAAAATAAATACATGGCTCAACAGAGATATGACTTTTCGTTAGTCTTACTATAGAACTGAACAGAAACCTGGGGTTATTTTTATTATCTATTAAAGATAAATAATAAATACAGTGCTTTACGAGAGCTTTTTTATAGCAGGCTATCTCCAAGGTAAATAAAAATCTTCCACATACGTGGAGCGCCATTTTCTTTCCAGCTTTCCAGATGCCTGTTTTAAAGTACGGTATGTACCAAGGAGCCACCTTCCTCTGATTAATCACTTTCTTTTTCAGTGGAGCAATTGTATCAAATGTGGTTTGCATTGAAGCTGTAAAATTATCAACAAGATCATCTAAGTCACTGCTCTCTGATGCATTACTCTGCAAGACAGAGGAAAACAAAAGAAGTGATTCTTTAAAGTTTTGTTACAGCGTTCTCTGACAAATACCTGCTAAGATGAAATTTTCTATGTGACTGTGTAGTCAGTTAATGTAAACTCAAAGGTTATTAAAAAATGGTCAGACAGAACAAGATCTTGAGGATGTATTAATAAGTACCAGTACTACTTTATGCCATTATGTCAGGACCAGATCTAGAGTGTGATGATGAGAACGATTAGATGTGTGGACATCATGGGTAAAATTCAATTTATTTATATAGCACTTAGTCACAACAAAAGTCATCTCAGGGCACTGAACAGAAACATTCATATATTTAAAAAATAAGTTAAAACACTATCTGAGGAGCAGACTGCTTTGAATTTAACTTCATCGCAGAACTCTCATCTAAAACTAGTTGACAATTAAATACTAAATACTTTTCTTAAACTATCACTTTCAACATCTACATAAATATCGAAATCCCCCATTATTATGACTTTTTCAGTATTCAATACTGTAATTCAAAAATTCTGAGAATTCAGACAAAACCTTAGAGTAAGAGCCTGGTGGACAATATATGACAACTAGTACAAGGGTTTTTTCTGATTTCCATATTGGATTAGAAAGACTGAGGGATAACGACTCCAAAATAATTAGAACTAAAAGTTGGTTTAGCATTAATAAATAATCCTGACTGATTTCTGTAAATCACATTTTGACTTGTGGACATTCACATTATGAAGGTTATGTTTTAAAATTAACTTTCTTGTTGCCAAAAATACTTGCACATTTAAAACCCAGACTGGAGAAGGCTAACCTGTGATCGAAAGGTCACCGGTTCAACTCCCCACACGATAACATCATAATGTGGGTGGGAATGGTGAAGCACCCACACCTGCCTCTACCTCATTTGCCCCACTAGCTGTCTGCTCCACACAGAGGGCTGTGGTAGCTCGGTGGTCTGTGGTTGTGTGAGGAAGGGTATTTTGCATAATATCAATTGCCAAGTCTTCATTTAGGTTAGTTCTCTGTGGCGAGCCCTGAGGAAGGAGCAGGTAGAAGAAAAAAAGATTGATACAGGCAAACTTCACAAACAGTGCTAAAAACACTTTTTTGCATGTTTGACACTTAATTAATTGAGTTACATTCAGTTAATAATGTAAATGATAAATGGACTGTACTTGTATAGCATCTTTCTGTCTTATCAAGATACTTAAAGAGCTTTACAATATCTGTCCCTCATTTACCTGTTCAAACAGCACTCTACTATATACAAAGATTAATCAGAGCTTTATCACACTCACACACCGATGGGACACACATCAACATCAATCAGGGGTTCAGTGTCTTGCCCAGGGACACTTCAGTATGTGACTGCTGGTGGAATTGAACCCCCAACATTCCCATTGGAGGGCAACTGCTCTAACCACTCGGCCACAGCTGCCCCCCATGTATGCAATGTAGCAACCTACTCTAAGCAAAATAAATACATTTTGTGATTTTTTTTCTTCTTCATACTAAGAGGCTCTGGAGAAACAGACAGTGAGAAAATTAAAATACTTTGTAAATAAATCATCCAATATATTTTTGGGGTGTTTCAAAAGTACTGTTGGTTATTTTAGTAATTAATCAAATCAAACTATACACTCAAATAATTGTTTATTGTTTACAAAGATAAAAATAAACATAATGTTTTGAAGTTAAAAAATATTAAGGAGTTTGATGGGTGTTAAAGCAGATAAACTAGAACGGTTTGGACTAATCCTTCTGATTTATAATCTGGAGTAAGTTTTTTGTAAACTTTGTTTTTGGATGAGCGTCCCACAGTGAAAGCTGAAGTTAGGGATTACATCTAGGGCAAACACTGACTGACCCAATGTCAGATATGTTACATGTTGTTTATTTCCAAACAAGCAAGGGTCTTGCCTTTCTGCAGCCAAACGAGGGTTAACTTGTTCAGCTGCTGAATGAGAATCTGAAAAACTAGAATCGGTGCATCTCTAGTTTTATTCTGAAAGGGCAACGCTGCAGGTGACGCACAAGACTCAAGTGGCAGAGCAAACACTACATCTCTGATGACACCTTCATTTAAAGATGCGTGACGAGATTAGGGGCTGGCAGATTATAACAAATTTGTTTTGTTCTCTTTCCGACACGTTTCTGAACGTAGGAACAAGTGACTGCTGCCATTACCTTGGCCATGGAGCAGCAGAACCAGAAGCTTCTGCTGGAAACTCAGTTGGACATCACAGAGTTTGACAACCTCCTGCAGCCGATCATCGACACCTGCACCAAAGACGCCATCTCTGTAAGCACGCCTCAGTGAAAATCCTGACGTCGAGCATGAAAACACAAAAAGCCCTGATGGAAATGTGTCTTCCTCTCAGGCTGGGAAGAACTGGATGTTCAACAACGCCAAGTCTCCACAGCACTGTGAACTGATGTCATCGCATCTTCGCAACCGCATCGCTGCGGATGAGGCGCATTTCGAGCTCCGCCTACACCTCATCTACTTAACCAATGACGTCCTCCATCACTGGTATCCAAAGCTTATGTTCCTCCTGAGAAGTGATGAGTAACTCTGTTCTTAGCTGTTTCCTCTTTGGGTTTTGACAAATATTTAAAGGTTTTAGTTTAGGCACAGATAACTGCTTTTTAGGTTTCTTCACAGGTTATGAACTGAATGATTAGATAAAACTACAGCTACAACTAAAACATCTTGAGTTTTGGGTGTGTCATGAAGCGGTTTATGTTTTTTTTTTTTATTTTTCATTTGTTTCTTTGTTTTCTGGCAGCCAGCGGAAGCAGCAGAAGGACTTGTTGTTGGCGCTGCAGAAAGTTGTTGTGCCTATCTATTGTACCAGCTTTCTGGCTGTAGAGGAGGAGAAGCAGCAGAAGATCACCAGGGTAGGTAGCTCTCCGTGTCACCCGAACCACCTGAAACATCAGCATACACTAAATGCTCTTCTCTTGTGTCTTCAGTTGTTGCAGCTCTGGGAGAAGAATGGCTACTTTGATGAGGAGACCATTCAGCAGCTCCAGAACCCAGCACTGGGCCTTGGCCAGTATCAGGTGAGGGATCAGACCATAATAAGACCACAGGAATAAAAGCAATAGTTTTCCTTCAGCTCTCATGTTGTCCCAGTTTGGAAGAGTCCTTGTGTTTGTGAGAGACTCTTTGAATCTTGCTGATCATATGAACACGTTGCTCTCACCTCCGAACTGTTTTTTTATCCAACACTCACTTCAGAAATATCTGCCAACAAAGACCATCAAAGCCTCAGGTCAAACTAAAGTCTGTATCGATTTTCATCCATCCATCCATCCATCTTCTTCCGCTTATCCGGGGTCGGGTCGCGGGGGTAGCAGCCTAAGTAGGGAGGCCCAGACTTCCCTCTCCCCAGCCACTTGGAGCAGTTCCTCCGGGGGAATCCCAAGGCGTTCCCAGGCCAGCCGAGAAACATAGTCCCTCCAGCGCGTCCTGGGTCTTCCTCTGGGTCTCCTCCCGGTGGGACGTGCCCGGAACACCTCACCAGGGAGGCGTCCAGGAGGCATCCTAACCAGATGCCCGAGCCACCTCAACTGGCTCCTCTCGATGTGGAGAAGCAGCGGCTCTACTCCGAGTCCCTCCCGGATGACTGAGCTTCTCACCCTATCGATTTTCAGCGATAGTAAAATTACTTAGATTTTAGGACTGGAAATTTGTTGGAAAATCTTTCCATTTTGAAAATACAGCGCCACACAAATAAAATGAACCACTTTGCCATTGATAAGTGTGACTCAACTCGACTTTCGGCTCCGCGGTTCTTCTCAGGTGGAGGTGATTTGTCACTGTGACTTGTTTCACTGCTTTATGGGTGGGGTCATAACAGGTCATTCTTCAAGCCTCTCTGCCTTTTGTGGTCCTTAATTGCCCTTTATTTGGACATGGCACTTATCCCAGTACTGTACTACTTTTAAGTCTGGGTGTAGATATTCTGCACCATCGTCTTCGAAATGTCTTGCCGTCCGTCAGCACGATGAGGAAGTGGAGGTTCAGATGTAGTTCTTAGTTTAGCTGGGCAGGTCATCCAGTGACGTAGCTCCACTGGCCAATCAACAGCTGCTGTCTGCTTACATAAAAATTGGCACCTCGGAGCAGTCTGCTTGGAACCACGAACAAGGTGGTCCTATAAACCGGGCTGAGTGGGGGTAGGTACCGGCAGTGGGCAGGCAAGGTGCGGTGTGGTGCAGAACTGATGAGAGTTGAGACCATGGAAAAACGCCAATGCTGTCATCAGTTATTAATGTTTTTATTTTACTAAAACATCTGTTACCCTGAAACTTTGGTTCTTGTCAACATTTTGGTGGATTTCTGTCTGTTTTTGTGTTTTCCCTGCTGATACTGGAGCCTCCTGGGTCTTCTTTCATCATTATGATTCAAAATGTGACAGATGGAGGGATCAAAAAGTGATGAACTTTGACCTTGAAGTTGGTCTTGATTCTGCCTGATCAACTTGGGATTGCATTTCCTCTTGTGTCCACATCACGGGAGGTTGTCTACAATCCTTGAATCTTCTACCCTTATACATATAACCCCTGGTAAACTCTTTGGAAGTGTTATTTCTAGGGGTGCACCGATTTCATTTTTCTGGCCGATCACCGATTTTTAGAAAATCTGACCTGCCGATTCCGATTTTGGCCGATACAGATTTTCAGGTGTTAAAAGGTCAAAATGCACCCTAAATTTTCAGGATTTTCCAACCTTTGCTGAGGCAGATGCGATCGGTGGATAAAATCGGCTTCTCATTTAAAGATCGGCCGATCACAGATCTCCCCAAATTAAGGAAATCGTGGCCGATCGATTGGCCGGCCGATTTATCGGTGCATCCCTAGTTATTTCTGTTTAATTTTTAATTTAAAGAAATCCTAAATGTGCCATTAAACTGTAATTTTGAAAACCTGACTGAAACCTGGTGGATTGTCACAGTTCCAGCTCTTTTTTTTTTTGGTCTGTACTGCTTACCGGTATTTAAAAGGACTTGTGTATGTGGTGGAGGCGAAGCAGCTGTTTTTAAGATGTTCTGTTGGAGAAAAGTATTCTCGCTTACATTGTTTACCCAAAAAGAACCACGCTCGATGGCAGGGGAAGTTTTTTAACCAGATTTTAGTTGCAAGGTGAGATCTTCAGGACCGGTTACATTAATGTACACACATGAAGTCCAGTCACGAGAATCTGCATCGAGCTGCCCCTTCCGCTTGCTTTTACATCCTTATCAGTTCAGCTGAGTTCACAGAGGTAAGACGCTCAGTCGTTTCAATAAAAACATCCATAACATTTGACCAAAAATTCTCTGACACATCCACTTGTAAACAACTTTAAAGACCGTGTAAAGTGAATTTCAATATTTTCTTAAATAAACATTATAAATGTCATAATTGTAATGTTGTAAATGAGTAAAAAGTCTCAAAATTGTAGCTAAATTAATTTTGGAGTTATAGATGAAACTGTGTATAAAGATATGTCTGTTTCAGGATTTTTTAGGCGTGGTTTAAACGGGACCGCGTTTCGTCACGCGGTCCTCATTAGTATAGCCCCACCCCCTGCAGCTCCAGTCATATAAATTGTTCTTCGCATGGGTGGAGCCGTTCACTCGCGAATCGCAGATAGCATCAGATAGCAATAGCATAGACTTAATTTTATAAGGTAAACAATGTTTTTAATCAGTCAGATTTATATGGGTGATTAATAACACATATTTATGCCATGTGACAAACTAAAAACACACATTTAATTTCACTTTACACGGTCTTTAACTGAATTTCACAAACTTACAAAGCAGCTTTGATCTGATTCCTGTCAGTTTCACACCACACCATCGTGTTTGGGATCAGAACTCTTAGGACCAGGCTGAAAAAGATTCATGCACAGGTTCAGACTTAGGTTTAAACCAAGTTTTCACTTTGAGCATTCGCCATGTTTCAAGGAAGTCCACAGACCATTTTGTACGCGAGTCCCCAGATAATTTTTATTTACCTGCTCGAGCTCCTAAAGAGAATGAGAGGAAGTAAATAGTTTAAAATGTCTTAAGTATCATAAGCTCTGTCCTTACCAACATATTCATCTTTGTCTGCACTGAATGAGCTGCACCTGTTGTTGCTTGTGTCTAAAAACAAATAAATGTGTTGGTCCTCACATTTAAATGCTTGTGAATTCCTAATTCTGCGAAGTGAAGTGTTTGGTGGTCTTTTTGACCTCTTCTTTGTTGTGTGTCTCAGGCCTCCCTGATAACGGAGTACGCTGCAGCGGTGCAGCCCATCCAGCTGGCCTTCCAGCAGCAGATACAGGCTTTGAAGACCCAACACGAAGAGTTTGTCACGAGGCTGCAGCAGCAGTCCCAGCCTGCTCTTGTGGGTCAGGTGGGAACCCCAGCTGACTCTGAAAAAGCCCCACCCATGACCACCCCACCTGGTGAGGACAGAAACACTTCAAAAATGTCCTCAAAACTTTTTATGTCAAAAGTCCAACTGAGGAATGTTTTTAAATCACCAATAGTCTGACAAATCATTAAAAATATATATATAAATATGATACTCTTTTTATAATTTCCAGAGAAATTCTGTCTAAAATCAAGAGATTTTATTTCAAATGAAAACATGTTTACTGCTGCTGATTGAAGTAATCCATCTGCTCTGATTATTACACACACACACTTATGGACTCAACACAATCTGCTGGTTTCCTGCTAACTTCATTGAATTGTTTGAAAAACAAAATTGGGCTGAAGGTGCTTTGGAGGGTTTAACTCTGTTTCTTTTGTTTCAATATGTTGTGTGAAGGAGAAGGGAAGCCTCCTGTGACTGGTCCTACTTCAGGAGACTTTGATGGATCTGCAGCTAGACCACAGGACCCAAAACCCCCCAGTGGACCCTCAGAAATCCCCACTAACAAGTCTGCATGGTTTGAACCCCAGCATGTGGGACCCTGGAACCCCAACCAGCCGGTAACCACTTATGTCTTTGTGTGGGAAAACTGGGAATACACAAGAGGAAGCAGACTTTGTGCTTAATGTCTGACTGTAGACTTCTTTCTAATCTATATCAGTGCAACATGACAGAGCATACCGGTACCGGTACTTAGAAATACCTAAATATTTCCCGATGTTTTCCTGAAAGGCACTATGAATAGTTTCTACATCCTCATCAAAATAAATAGAAGTAGTTACTAAAAAGAAGTAGTAACTACTTCTTTTTATTTTCTCCAATAAAAGACAAACATAAAATAACTTGACCCAGCTGAGATTCGAACTCGTAGCCTACGGGTCAAGATAAAACGTGTGCTTAAAGCCAAGTGCTTATCCCTTTACGCCACAGCGGCTTATTAGTATTTTTGGAGTCAACCTTTCTTATGAAGGATTTGCCGCCTGTAAAATTCTGGCGCGCGCAGGATTTAGAGATTATCAGTTATATTTTAAAACCCTGGCTACGCGCAAGAGTTAGAGAATATTAGTTATATTTTATAGAACTCAGAAACACTAATTCAGCTAACAATTATTTTATGGGTTTCTGTAGTTAAATATTAATGAAATCAGCTCGCGCTGAGGTTGTTTGAATGAGTCCCGCCCCTGCTGCAAACAACAAATCAAATGTGAGCGGTACATGACGTCAAACTGGGTCCGTGGGGCCGGCCCGATAAGAACCACGGTGGAGATGGTTCCAAAACAAGGACGGATCCCGGGCGGAAAAGGAAAATGCGAACACGCCGAACCCGGGTTAGAAGCAGGGTGGAGCCGGGGAGGGCTGGCCAATGCGAAAACGGCTTGTAAGGGTTTTCAGAACCGAAGCGCTCCCTCATGGAGTGACCTTAGAAAATATATTTATGTTTGCCGCTTTATTTCCAATTTCTACTCACCATATACCCTCACCATTCAAAAACCAACTCAAGTCACAGTACCATAGGAACTGGTGTTTATGATTGGATCTGTCTCACTCCACTCAATCATACATGGGTTTCTATGGTGCTCAAAAAGTATCATAGGAATTTATGTTCATGATTGGACCTGTCTCACTCCACTCCATCACTCATGGGTTCCTATGGTGCTCAAAAAGTACCATAGGAACTCATGTTTATGATTGGTCCTATCTCACTCCACTCTGTCACTCAAGGGATTCTATGTTGCTCAGAAGGTACCACAGGAACCCATACATAGTTCCCAGACACGCCCCCAGTATTGTGCAATACCTGTTTTGCACCATATCTAAAGGCAGAAAGGCAAGATGAAAGGCAAGATGGCCAACAAGCAGACGCGAACAACCAGAGCAAAAACACGAGTAAACTGTCTCAATCATATCTAACCAGCTAAAAAAAGGTTGAACTAAAATAACACACAGCCAGCACAAACAGTCCAAGCTGAACACGGACCAGAACCAGCACTTTTGAGTGTTACCGTGTTGGAGGTTAGCATAGAGTTAGCACTGGGGCCGAGGGTCCATCGAGCTCAGACACGAACAACCAGAGCAAATTATACGGACAAAAACAGAGCTACCACAGCTTCGCCAAGGAACAAGAGAAAATGGCAGTGGTCGGAGTTAAATGAGTTTGAGAAGAAATCATGGCAGACGAATCGGACAACTAGTCACAAGTTACTCTGATATCATTAATTATTTAATTACTACGAGAAGCACACACCGGCTTCACAGCTTTGAATCCAAAAAAGATGTGTAAACTGTCTCAATCATATCTAACCAGCTAAAAAAAGGTTGAACTAAAATAACACACAGCCAGCACAAACAGTCCAAGCTGAACACGGACCAGAACCAGCACTTTTGAGTCTTACCGTGTTGGAGGTTAGCATAGAGTTAGCACTGGGGCCGAGGGGCCGTCGAGCTCAGGTCAGACGGCATGGAACCGTCGCGGTTGCGGGGGCACATCCCATGGGACCGACGCGTCGCCCGCACGACTTGGCTCCGGTCCTCCTTCTCCAACTGGGACGGTTTCCCCCGCCGGTGTTCTGGTGGACCGAGGCCATTGTCGCGTTAGCGAGATGCTAAGCTAACAGCATGCAAGACGGTTTGCTAAATAATGAAAAAAACAAACCCCAGCTCTAACACACAGACAGTTGTACTCTAACATTGTTCTGACATAGTTTCACAAAATGATTTATGTAGAATATTTTGTTTACCGGCCAAAAGTACGACGTCTTCCAGAGCAGATCCAAGCAGACTCAGAGCAGGAGGGGCTGTTGTCCAGTTTCTCCGATGAGATAAATCCTTCCCGTTTACTTTTTTTTTGATTAACTGAAACCTGCGCGTTGCCCAAACGTCTACCCGACTGGAACACCGACTGACACAACACGAAGTAACCATTGCAATTAATTAGAAATTAACAAAAAAAACAACGTGAAAAATGGACATCTATCAGAACGCGCTCCAACTGCAGCATAGCCTACCTGTGGGAGGGTCAAAAAGGACAACCCACAGATGTGACGTCACATGGGAACTATGTATTGTATGAACAACTATTGGTCATGGTTTCTGTTGCAACAACATTCATTCATTCAACCTTTATTTAGTCAGGTAAATCTTATTGAACCTCATGGGCTCATTTACGAAAGCGACCTGCTAAAACTAAAGAACGATGAACAGCAATGGTAGAATTTCCTTAAACAATAAACAAACAATAAACAATAGAAAACAAAAAAGAGAAAAAAACAAAAGAAAGAAATACTTTTTTTTTTTTTTAAACAAAGTATCAAAAAACGAGCAAAACATAAGGTAGACGTATAAAATCAAAGACAGGAACAAATCTGCATTGGTTTTTGCCAGGATTCCAACAGATTCTGAAAACCATTTAGAGAAGTCAAGGTCGAGAGCTTCAGATCTTTTTGTAAGATATTCCATGAAGCAGGAGCAGAGTAGGAGAAGGCCCTTTTTCCAAGTTCAGTCCTCACTGACGGAACACTGCAGGTAATCATGTCCTGAGAGCGCACACTGTAGCTGCACTCACGCAAAGACATGTAGGAGGAGATGTATTAGGGCAGCAGACCAAGAAGTGATTTAAAGATGAAAATGTACCAGTGGAAGAGTCTGCGTGAGGTTAGTGATGTCCAGTTAACCAGTGAACCAGTGAAAAAACAAAAAGTTTAGAACTACTGGGCTGCGTTTGTAGATCTGAACAAAGGTCCTTTTGTTCCAGAGGTTCTTATAGAAGGGAACAAAGGACAGTTGGACAGGAAGTGTTTTGATGCAGGTACTTGGTGTTCTCAGAACACCATGAGTCCAGACTTTTATCCTTCTGACCCTATCTGGAATGGTAAAGGTGCAACTCTGTCATGTTCAATATCACTCCCCTTCTTCATATTCTTTGACCTTTTCCAGCCTCCCTTTGACCCCAAACAGCCTCCTCCTCCTTGCCCTCCGTGGAACAGCCATGAGGGTATGTGGAACGAACAGAGGGAACCAGGAAACTGGAGCGGAGGTCCTCCGAGAGAAGGAGGCTCCTGGAGTGGTCCAGGAGGGACAGACCCTGGCCCTCCATCATGGAACTCCTATGACCAGCAGCCTCCTTGGGGCAACCAGCCAGACCAGGCTCCTTGGAGTCATAGGGATCCCCCGTTTCCTCCTTGCATGCAGGTATGTGGGAAATTACTGTCAGGTTTTTATTTGGTTGTTTGCTTTTAGGGGAATGTTTCAAGTCTCAACATGGTTCTCGTCTCTGCTTTGCTTGGAGCAGGAGGTGGGAATTTTTAGGCACATCAGAGTCAGAGAGTCTTTATTGTCATTTGCACCGCATGTGGTACATGTGATGAAAACGAGATTATGTACACAGGGTCCCAGTTACATCCAACAACAAATGCAAGAGAAAAACAGTAATAACATCTAGGATTAACTAAGAAAAACATCAACTAGTAATATACTAAGCCCTAATGTAATAGAAAAACATCATTATAAACAGCAGCACGAACACGAGTCTGTATGAGCAGATGGGGCCAAGATGGTGTAGTGGCAGGGCTTCCGACTTGGGACCCGAAGGACCCAGGTTTGAACCCCGGCCACTACACACCTTGGGGTGTCTATGAGTGCACACCTATTTCCCCAGCTCCCCGGGCGCTTTCTATGGCTGCTCACTGCACCACCTGGTGGTGGTTGGGTTAAATGCAGAGACGAATTTCGTCTTGTATGGGAAACATACACAGATGACAAAAATGGACATTTATTTTATTATTATTTTTATGGTCACAAATGAACACAGCAACAAGAAAACAGATCAGCATCAGCATGATGTGATATTTTGCAGTGATTATTCGTGTTGATTATTTATTCATGAGTCTAACAGCCTCAGGGTAGAAGCTGTTCCTCATAATAATACATACATAATAATTTATTTACAGTTCATAGGATTTTAAAACTATTATTGATGTATCTGTATCACACTTTACACAAAATCCTGTGCAGAAAGTCAAAAGATTTTGCTCTACACAGCAGCAGAAAACAGTTTTCATTCAAACAAGATTTTTAGGTTTAAAAAAAAGTCTAAATTTTGAGAACAGAGACATGAGAAGATCTGGTTGCGATGGATGGCCAGTCATCACGTTAGAGTGACCTCACTTTCTTCAGGGTTTCCTCCACTTTGGTTCTGGTCTTGTTGCAGAGTGTGGGGTTGGCTGTATTCATGTATTTCTGGTGTAGGATGAGCATGTTCCTTTATGACTCTAAAGGCTGTGACATTGGCTAGTATCTCAATGGGCTGCAACTGTTGGACTAGCCAGAGACTCAGAATTGTGGGGAAATTGTCCAAATCTTTGTTTCAGTCTTAGTGAAACCTGAGTGTTTGCGACACATTGACCATGGGCTGTGTAGCCATGTGTTGCTCAGTCAGTTTTTGAAAATCATGGCCTTTTTTCATGTTCACATGTTATGTTGTTGCCCACATCGCAGCAGCCGATGTGTTAATGATTTAATCTTCAGGAATAGCTTTTAGAAATGAAAACAGGCAGATTGAAAACAGTTTTGTAATAATAAGGATTCAGAGGTTTAAAACTGTTCTGAATCTGCCAGAACCCACCACCACCTATTCCTTTGGTTTATGTGAAAATGGAACTATTCTGTTCAGTTGTGAGTGACTTCTTTCCTAACTCTGTTTTTCCAGAGACCTCCTCATTTCAGAGGACCCTTTCCTCCCCACCAGCAGCCACCTCCTTTCAATCAGCCTCCCCCGCCCCCACACAATTTTGGACGTTTCCCCCCGCGCTTTATGCAAGACGACTTCCCTTCCAGACACCACTATGACAGACCACCGTACAGCCAGCATTGCTATGACTTTCCTCAAGGAGGGGAGTTTCCTGGAGGTGGGTAACGACACAAACCAAGCAGTAAAACGATCCGATTGCTGTCATAATCCTGAGGAGTGATTTTAAACTAAGCTGTGTTTGCCAGACATGCCAGGTCCTCCTCCTCCTCCACCTCCACCCCACCACCACCACCACCCTCCCGCTCAGAGGCTTCCTCCAGCAGTTATGGGAGCTGATCATGTGCCCTGGGCTGGAGGCCAGCACCCAGACTTGGGCCCGCCTCCACCTGGTTTCAATGGCCATTCACCTCACATACGTCAACGGCAGCAGCCGGTTCAGGATGACCCAAGTCTGGTTCCCAACGTGCCCTACTTTGATCTGCCTGCAGGACTCATGGCTCCACTGGTCAAAGTAAGTCCCTTCATTCTGCTTGAAGGGTAAGATCTGTTAGTGCTGGACTTGTTCTCTGTCATACAAAGAGCTCGCACACCGGTGTCCAAGCATGCAACAGCTCTGACTAGTTTGAAAGAAAATTTGTTGCACAAAAAAAAACCTCAACTCTGTAAAAGTCAGGACATTGTGTAAAATGTAAATAAACAGAATGCAATAATTAGCAAATTTCATAAACTCAAAAGTAAGAGGTACAAATGTGCAACAACTAGAGGAGCATTTTGTGACTACCAGTCAGTAGTATAATAAATTGAATTCATTATTATTATTATTATTATTAGTCACTTTTTATGATTATTCCACCATCTTGACCAGGACTCACTGGAAGAAGAAAATATTTATCCCGTTTGGACCTTCTTGGTAGAATAAAGATTAAATAAAAATATATATTATAAATTTTGTCAACAGCTTAGTGAGAGGTGAGGGTTTAAAAAGACTTATTTAGAGTGTCTGAATCTGTCAGCAGTAAAGATGGGCAGAGGTTCAACAGTCTGTCTGAAACTAGTGGGAACAAGTTCAGAATAAATTCCCTGAATGAAACGCTTTAATTTCCTGTTCATAATCTCATCAACAGATTAGAAGGATCTGTAGAAATCTCTTGAGTTCAATAGACGAGGCTGAAGGTCAATATAGTATGGTCGAGGTCTTCTCACAGTTCTGGTTCTGTTCTGGACGTTGCTGCATTAAAACCAGGTCTGGTTCTAGTCTGGGCTCCAGAACTCTTTCACAGATTGTGTAAACACAGTTTAGAGGGACCATCCAGCCTGTTATCAGTTAACGGTTCTAAAGGCTGCTTCTCTGATGGTATGGGGGTGCATTAGTGCCTCTGGCATGAGCAGCTTACACATTTGGAAAGACTCCCATCAATATAGAAAAGTATCTACAGGTTTTGGAACAACATCTGAAAAGCACAGCATCTGCAAACCTACAACATCTGGTCTCCTCAGGTCCTCCAAAACCACCAGTGAAATCTGGAGTAGGGTTCCTCTTTGGAAACAAATTCTTCCTAACTCAACCTGCTAAACATCTTCTGGTAAAAATGACAATCCTTCCGATGTTCACTGATTATGACATCATCTACACAACCACTTCCAAATGTCTCTTTCACAAATTGGACACTCTTTACCACGCAGCCATTAAATTTGCCACCGGAGCTCCTTCAGCACTCACCACTCTGTATTCCCTGATGAACTGGCCCTCTCTTCACTCCCACAGATAAACAAACTGGTTTCTGCAGATCTATAAAACCCTAACTGGTAAAGCCCCATCCTACCTCTGTTCGTTACAAAATATCCTTAGCAACCTGCATACCCTCTGCTCCAGCAGCACCTTATTCATCCCTAAAGCACGCACCTCATTTGGTCGTTCATCGCAGTGTTCCCCTACCATTATACAAGCAGGGTGCCCCGCCCTGTCAGCAGAACCAAGCGCCCTGCCTACCGAACTGACAAGCGTATTTGTTGCCTCTTGGCCAGGTCATCACTGTAAATGAGAATTTGTTCCCAACTGATTACCGTAACCTGGTTAAACATTGGTCAGATAAAAATAAAAATGTAAGGGTTAACGGTTTTCTACAGTTTTATTTTTAACTCAGGTATGTAATAAAAATAAGTCTGCCTGTCTTCTAACCCGTGTCCTGCTCCTGTATAGCTCGAGGACTGTGATTATAAATCTTTGGACCCTAAGGACATCAGGCTGCCCCCTCCTATGCCCCCCAGTGATCGTCTGTTGGCTGCTGTGGAGGCTTTCTACAGCCCTCCTTCTCATGATCGACCCAGAAACAGGTACACACACCCGAGTTCGCTCAACCAGAGAATCTATGCAGAGTACTACATGATACTGCAGCAATTTGTTGAAGAAGCAGAAGCAAAACTACAGTAGTCCCTCGTTTATCGCAGCGGGCTCCGTTCTCAGCCCCCGCTATAAGTGAGAAACTGCAAAGTAGGAATAGTAGTACAAGTAGTAAGTAGTAGTTTATTTACACATCCATCCATCCATCCATTTTCTTCCGCTTATCCGGGGTCGGGTCGCGGGGGTAGCAGCCTAAGTAGGGAGGCCCAGACTTCCCTCTCCCCAGCCACTTGGAGCAGCTCCTCTGGGGGAATCCCAAGGCGTTCCCAGGCCAGCCGAGAAACATAGTCCCTCCAGCGTATCCTGGGTCTTCCTCTGGGTCTCCTCCCGGTGGGACATGCCCGGAACACCTCACCAGGGAGGCGTCCAGGAGGCATCCTAACCAGATGCCCGAGCCACCTCAACTGGCTCCTCTCGATGTGGAGAAGCAGCGGCTCTACTCCGAGTCCCTCCCGGATGACTGAGCTTCTCACCCTATCTCTAAGGGAGAGTCCAGCCACCCTGCGGAGAAAACTCATTTCAGCCGCTTGTATCCGAGATCTTGTTCTTTCGGTCATAACCCAAAGCTCATGACCATAGATGAGGGTGGGAACGTAGATCGATCGGTAAATTGAGAGCTTTGCCTTTTGACTCAGCTCTCTCTTCACCACGACAGACCGGTACAGCGCCCGCTTCACTGCGGACGCTGCACCTATCCGCCTATCGATCTCACGCTCCAGTTTTCCCTCATTCGTGAACAAGATCCCGAGATACTTAAACTCCTCCACTTGGGTAAGGACCTCCTCCCCGACCCGGAGAGGGCACGCTACCCTTTTTAGTATATATATATATATATATATATATATATATATATATATATATATATATATATATATATATATATATGTATATGTATATACAGGTGACCCCCGAGGTACGAACGATTTAGGGACCTAAGAACGGTTCGCAGCTCGATTCTGCCGTAGCTAGGGGGTGAAAATTATTATTATTTTTTTAATTATCATGCTAACGGAGCGCGCGCACACATTTAAGCATGTACAGTAGTGTACTGTAATGTTAAACATTGCTATTCACATTTACAGAATAAATAAAAATATATTTTCTTACTTTGAGATGGTCAAAGCCGACATCTTAGGTTGCCATGCGTTGATTGTTTTCGGGCCGAGCAGCGCGGGGGCCGGCGAGCCACCGCAGCTGCTCGAGACCTGTGTTAGCTAGCTGGCTAGCTTCTGCTAGCCAAGCCATGAGCTGGTGTTGGAGCGGCGGCGCGATCAATCTGCAGCTCCTGCTCCAGCCTGAGACGTCCACAGAGCTCACAGAGCGATTCCAGCTAGTAATTAATCCATATGATGCGATCCTGGTCACCAGTGTTCAAAAGGCCGGCTCCCGTGTTAGCTCCCGTGTTAGCTTCTGGAGCTAGCCAGGCCGGAGGTGTAGCCAGGCCGGCCGGAGGTGTTCGCGGCGGCCTGGCACGATCGGCGATAAATCCGCTGCTGCCTGAGACATCCACAAAGTTCACAGAGACGTTTCCAGCTCGTAATTAATCCATATGAAGCCATCCTGGTCACCAGTCTTCGGCCGGTTCCCGGCAGCTAACCTAAAATGGCGTCCGGTGTTCTACATTAATTTGTGACCGGAGACCCCAGTGACTGAACCTAAAATGGCGTCCGGTGTTCTACATTAATTTGTGACCGTGTAAACTGAAGACCTACTTCCTGCTGCCCAAGATTGCTCAAAAATGATCAGAAATGATCTTTTTTATCATAATTATTATTTATAAAGCCTTTAAAACAACCACAGCTGCAACAAAGTGATGTACACATGAAATTAAGAACATTTAAACACAAAAAAAAAAAAAAATTTAATACAGTAATTTCATATTTTTATTAAATATGATACGTTCGTAGGTCCCGTTGTTCGTAGGTCGATGGAGTCGTAAGTAGGGGGTTTGCTGTATATATATATATATATATATATATATATATAGTATACTGTATATATATATATATATTAGGGGTGCAAATCTCTGTGTCTGGAGAATCTATTCAATTCCGATTTTTGGTATCACGATTCGATTCAAAATCGATTTTTCGATTCAGAAACGATTTTTGATTCAGAAACGATTTTTCTATTAAAATGGTCATCAATTTAGTTTCAGTTTTGTAACTGACAAGCTGAAAAGAATAAACAACAATGTAAACAAATGGAACATTTATTTAAAACAATAATTTTAGGTTCCTTATTGTATCAAATTTTTTGCATTGTTTGATATTTATACCAAAAATAGGAACAAATAATACAGGAATGCGTTAAAATTATTTAAAAACTCAAAAGTACAGTACTGAAGTTTTATGATTTGGTGGACTATAATATTTTGTTAGTAATGTATAGGGCTCATAAGAATACACTACCTTCAAATGTTCAAATGTATTTTGTTAAGAGAGAAAGCTGTTACAGTCTAAAGGGAACTGAAATTTTTGCAAAGCCAAGGTATAGGCAGCACGGTGGGCAGCACGGTGGCACAACTGGTAGAGCTGCTGCCTCTCAGCGAGAAGGTTGCCGGTTCAAATCCCGGTCCGGGGCCTTTCTGGGTGGAGTTTGCATGTTCTCCCCGTGCATGCGTGGGTTTCCTCCGGGTACTCCGGTTTCCTCCCACAGACCAAAAAACATGCTTGTTAGGCTGATTGGTGACTCTAAATTGACCCTAGGTGTGAGTGTGAGAGTGGATGGTTGTTTGGTGTGAGTGAGACAGGTCCCTCTTGTAAATGAGTCCCCGTGACTCAACGAGGCTAGCCTGTATAAATAAAGGTTGAATGAATGAATGAATGAATGAATAGGACTACCGTAGTTTGAAGGGATGGTTTATTTCAATACAGGGAGTTGAATTGTGGAATGTTTTGGGAAATTATGTTAAAGATGTAAACTGTGATTGTTTTAAAAAATGATCAAAACTAAATTGTTAACAAAATACTAAAACTTTTAGTTAAGTGTTTAATGTTCTAGATATTTGTAGATTGTGAAAAGTTATTATTTTTGCTCTGTTACTTATAGAAGATTATTGTTTGAATTGATTGTTTGAACTTGTTTTGTTTTTGAAAAAAGGGGCAGATGAAATAAGATTTATTATCCTTTCTGCCACCTTTCATTTTATGTGTTCTTTCATATACTATGAGATGTGGTTTTATTTTCTTTATCTTTTGAGTTTTAATGTTAAAAAAAATAATAAAATCGATTTTGGGGCTTTTAGAATCAATTCTGAATCGCCAGGACTAAGAATCTATAGATTCTTTTAAAAAATCTATTTTTTTCCTGCACCCCTAATATATATATATAAATGTGTTTCCTTCCCACACTCTTGCAATATTCTAAACAATGTTTCTAAACTCTAAATGCTCTAAAAAAAGCACAGAATGTCATGATCTCTGCTGCGCTCTCGGCCACGCCCACTTCTTCACCGCAGAGCTGAGATCATGACCACATTGCTGCAGGAGGGAGCTTCTCCCTGGACCTGTGGGCTGCGTTCAGGTGCTAGATAATTTATTTTAAATTAAAAAATCCATGTCGATTGTGTGGCTCATCCATCAATCATCAAATTGTGTGTCATGTCTAGTCTTACTTTCAAAAACCAAGAAAGAGTGAGTCCGCGAATGTCGAACTGCGAAGTAGTAAGGGACTACTGTAAAACAAAGCCTATAATACATAATAAAAGTAAAAAATGTAAATTGTGATATAAATTGAAAGGTTTGAAAGTTACAAGTACTAAAAGTTATGGAAGCCGTCTCATGAACATTTAGTTCTATGAACGGGTCAAACAGCACAAAGCAGGACCTCGGTGAGTATGCTGAGTCATCTTTCAGGAGTTTACAGCCGTCCGTGGTTTGTTTGTCCTCCAGTGAAGGTTGGGAGCAGAATGGTCTGTACGAGTTCTTCAGGGCCAAGATGAGAGCCAGAAGGAAAAAGGAGCAGGAGAAGCGCAACAGGTGAGCCATGCCTTTATTTAGATTGTTTTTATTTTTTATAGTTCTGTCCACCCCGGTGCTAAAACATTTGGTCTGCTGACCCAGATCCAGGGGTGGCAGAACCTTTTCAGGGGTGACCCCTCGTTTGTGGAACATATCCCGTCGGGGTAATCAACATTTACCGTAGTCAGATCTGTGTATTCTTTACTTTCTCCTTTCAGCGGCCTTGGAGAAACTTGCTCCAGGAGTCGCTCTCGCAGCCGAGGAAGATCTTCGTCTCGCTCCAGTTCTCACTCCTCAAAGTCCTCCAGGTCAAGGTCCCGATCATCCCGCTCCCGTAGTCGTTCCCGTTCTGAGTCCGGGTCCAGGTCTGCAAACACTCGCACACATCTTACGCTATGTGTTTTTACTGAAATCATCAATCTTTACCCGTTTCTTCCTTGCCGTGTTGCTGGTGTCCATCTCCAGCAGTCACTGTGTGAGAGACGGGGACACCTGGACAGGTCTCCAGTCCATCACAGGGACACATAGGGACAAACATCGAGAGAACGTGTAACCTCCCTTGAAAGGTCTGGAGGCAAACCTGTGACCTCGTTGCTGCGAGGCAACAGGTTACCCACTGAGCTGCCATGCTGCGCTCATTCACATGAGGAGACTCAAATTGGCAAAAGAGACAGAACAGCAGCCCTTCGTCTCTGCCAATCAAGGCAGAAAATGCCAATCAGTTCATAATAAACAAGACAGTGTATTCTTTTGACCACACCATAAATATACAACCTGTTCAACTGATAAGAAAGGAAAATAAATATTATCTAAAGATACATCTTCTGATCAGACTCCAGGAGCTCATGTCACTAAACCTGTTTCTCTCTTTTGTAACATTTTAGTATTGATTCTGTGTGACAAGGTTGGAGATGGGGGAGGGGGGCTAAATGACTTTTTTTTTGCTGTTGTTTAAAGTGAAACTAAACCCAGGTTGAGACGGTAACTCCTCCTTCCAAAATCTCCCTGAAAATGGGCGTGTCGAGAGACAAGGAGGGGTGGAGGTAGAGTTGTGCTTTTGTTCACGCCTCCACCTGCAACAACCTAAAACAAATTAAACCTCTAGCCAACAACATACACCAAGCAACAACAAAGAATAAACATGTAGATGTATTTATCTATTCCACCCATTCCATCCAAAACCAAAGGCCTAAAAAAATGAAAATGAAAATAAAAATAAAACCGCTTGTCAGGAGTGAAATGCAGCACTTCCATATAAGGTATGCACTTCTCATCTCTGCAGGGGATTGGCTCTGCTTGAACCACCTGTGTGACATCACACATGAGCAGACATGTCACACATGAGCGTTTGCACAAATAAGAAAATTAAGGTGTAATCCACCAGTTCAACCCATAGAACTACCGTAAACACATTTTTAGACCAAATATTGCCAAATATTGCCAATTTACACAGATATGCACAATTATGTGAGAATAAACACAGCCATAGTGCTAGATAACATTTTAAACACATTCTAGGGAGTTTATCAGCTAAAAAAAGTTAATTTTGGGTTTAGTCGCACTTTAAATATAATTTTTTTAATGATTTGCTTTTCTCTTAATTAGATTTGAACCATTAAATTTACATTTTGAGAGCTTGTTGTTTAGAAAATACAAGACAAGAATGATCAAATTAAAATTAACGTTGTGACATTTTTCACTTATGTGTCGACATTAAGAACAGATGCAAATTTAGACTTTGGACACAGGATTGACCTCTTGTTGTCCTGGGATCTGTCCCTTCCTTCTGCTCACAGTATGGACATTCTCTGCTCTGTTAGGGGTCCGCTCTCTTAGGGGTCCGCTCTCTTAGGGGTCCGCTCTCTTAGGGGTCCGCTCTCTTAGGGGTCCGCTCTCTAAGGGGTCCGCTCTGTTAGGGGTCCGCTCTGTTAAGGGTCCGCTCTGTTAGGGGTCCGCTCTGTTAGGGGTCCGCTCTGTTAGGGGTCCGCTCTGTTAGGGGTCTGCTCTGTTAGGGGTCTGCTCTGTTAGAGGTCCGCTCTGTTAGGGGTCCGCTCTCTTAGGGGTCCGCTCTCTTAGGGGTCCGCTCTCTTAGGGGTCCGCTCTCTTAGGGGTCCGCTCTCTTAGGGGTCCGCTCTATTAGGGGTCTGCTCTGTTAGGGGTCTGCTCTATTAGGGGTCTGCCCACAAATAATAAGTAAGTTAGCTTTTTTAGATTAAAGTTTATTTAATTAGCAACTTTCATAGATATAACATTACAAGGGGCTTCACACTAGAAGCAGAAAACTATAAGCAGCATACACCAAAATACATATACAGTACCGGTAACCATCCATACATTTAGAAGCATAGAAAAATACAGTAAACTGCACATAACAAAATTCAGCATCTTGCTAAAGGCCTGTTTATACAAGAATGTCTTCAGATGTGTTTTAAATGCATTGATACAATTGAGGCTGCGTAACACGATCGTAAGAGACACAGACAAGTGCTGATATGTTTCACATTTCTTGTAGCAGAATATTTCACCACACAATCTTTTTTTTTTCTTTTTTTTGAGCATTCTAACTTCATAAGTTAACTCTCTTTAGGTCACGAAGTCGATCCAGGTCATCTAAAAGTCGTTCTGGCTCCCGATCCAGATCCCGCTCTCGTTCACCCACAAAGCGGCACCATGGCGCCAAGTCTCGGAGCCCCTCCCCTTCGTAAGTTGGAGTCGACCGTTTGATTACAGACTTCCAGTGTCATCTACTGAGCATGAAACAGCTGTCCTCTGTCCTACAGGTCCTCTTCAGTTTTGGTGCCTCCCCACTCCAAAGCGACTGGAAATGCCAGGTTAGGAGAGGAGAACAAGGGCCATCAGCTCCTGATGAAAATGGGTGCGTTCCTTCACTGCTGTGTTGTGGTTCTACACGATGTTCCTGCTTCCTGTCTGGATCTTTACATGTTTTCTACTGGCTGTAGGTTGGAGTGGCAGCGGGGGCCTCGGGGCCAAAGAACAAGGCATCCAAGACCCTATCAAAGGAGGTGATATTCGGGATAAGTGGGACCAGTACAAAGGTGTTGGGGTCTCACTAGATGATCCTTATGAGAACTATCGCAGGAACAAGAGCTCCACCTTTGTTGCTCGCATGAAGGCGAGAGAGGAAGGTGATTCTTTTTTTCACTTTTTCTCTGAGGGGTTAGTTTTTAATGAACCACTACAGTATTAAGTTTAAACATTAAATCCTTCTTTTAATTCAGTGAACCGAGAACCTCAGGAGGCGCCTCCAACTGACTGAAGTCATCAGAGAACATCAGCACCTCATCTCTTCAATGTCCCAGTTCAGTTTCTTCATCCATGGTTCCTGTCATCAGGATTCCTCCAGTTTTCCACTGGTCTGCACCATCCTGGGTTCAGATTCTGGGTCAGCGTTAAACCATAGTCTGTCCGGACATGTTGGTGAAGGATGTCTCAAAACAGAATTCAGTGAAACAGAACTAAATATTCACCTATTTTTCACAACATTGAGTCTCCAACAACCACGGCACAGTGACATACCACCTTTAGACAGGTGATGACCTCACAGGAAGCAGCGCTCTGTCATTTTTCACATAATCCACTTTTCTGTCAGTTTTATAACAGACTCAACTTCAGATCTTGTTGCAGAGGAAATGAGACTAGAATGAAAATTATTAACTCTGTTCCAACATTCTTTACATAATGACTTTTAAAACTAGAGAATATTCTTTAAGGTTTCTTTTAAATAATTGAAATCAGAACAATGTCGTATTTGACCCTCGTGATTTAACTCTTAGAGTTTAGTGGAATATTCAGCAGAACATCTTTTATGTTTTTCACAAACAAATAGAAGCTCATTCATAGAAGCGTTTATTTTTAAATGTGTTCATTAGGTGACATTTGTGTTATGTGATTTCTGGTTTTCTTATCCAACAGGATGTGTGTATATGTTTCTCTACACTGTAGAGAATTAAATAAACGCATATCTGACTCAGAAATGGGCTTTTCTTCATTATAGTTTTCATCAGTACTCCATCGTCAGACCATGACCCATTTGTAGGTGACAACCCATTGATGCTTTAAAGTTTAACCCTCAAGAATTTTCTATAATTCTGCATAAACATGACTTAAAACATCAGATTTTCACACAAGTCATAAAAGTAGATAAAGATAACCCAAATGAGACAAAAATATACTTAATGATCCAGTATTACCGGTACATATTTGTGAGTGGCAAAAGTATGTGAACCTCTAGGATTAGCGGTTATTTTGAAAGTGAAATTAGAGTCAGGTATTTTTAATCAGTGGGATGATGATCAGTCGCACAGAGTATGGAGTTAAATTTATTTCACAATTATTCAATGAAAAAAAAAAACTAACCTCAGTTAAAACCCTTTTAAACCGAACGTATCGTCGACGATACGTTTTCACAAGCTATTTTTACATTGCCGTAACTCTGCAACCGTTTGCGCTATCAGAAAAATTTAAACGGTGTTTGAAAGAAAAAAGAGTGCGCTTTTATGCTGTTTTTGCTACAGTTACGGTAATCACTCTCTCTCGGCTGCAGCGCCTGGGAAAAGCGAGGCTTTTGTCTTCAGCAGAAAGGAATGCAGCGTGAGCAGGCAAACATGAGCTGCAGAGCAGAAACTTTGTCAAAACTAATGTTTTTCAAGGAATAAAAAGACAATAAGGAGATTCCTAGATGATTTGGAGAAGTTTCTTTTTGTTCTTCTGAAGAAAAAGCTGAAAAAACATTTGATCTAATAACTTTTTGAATTTTATTTCTGAATGAATGAGGCTCGCTTGTTACTTGTGGATAATAGTTTTTACTGGGTACACATAATAGGATGTATTTATAGTTTTATTTTATGTTGATTTTAGAATAGTTTATCAAGTCTATAAGATATTCTAATCATCAGTTTGTACTTTGTCTGTGTAGAAGTGCACTATATATGAAAGTCTCAATACAACAGCACCACACCACATTGCTGTGACCAACTCATTCCTGATACACAAGGACCAGTGTGTCACTATGAGAAGTAAGATGATGACCAGAGATTCCAAGAAGAGCTGGCAGCACACCTCCTAGGTGTTCCTCTTCGAAATGAGCCACAAAAAGGAACCTGTAGACCATCTCCAGCCCCATGCAGCAATGATCAGGCAATGTCTCAGAGAGCAAGCATGGGAAGGCGGCGCTGCAAGCACTGAATAAGAAAAGCACAGCCTGGAGTTGTGAGGCCTGTGATGTGGGCTTGTGCCTCAGCTGGAGAGAAACTGCTTCAGGGAATACAAACAAAGGCTCAGGACAATAAGAAGAAATGGGGGAGGGGAAAAATCGCCTGTAAATAGTTAGAATTGTTAGTTTTGATAGTTAGTTTTGCTCAGATTTTGAAATTGTTAGAATTGTTAGTCTGTTTCTTGTTTGTAAAAATATGTGGGAATAAAAAAACATTGTAAATGTGTTCTATAGTGTTGAAATTGTTAATTTGTGATGCAAAATCTGTACTTCATGTACAAATGCAAATTTTTATTTGCATAAAATCACTAAAATATATTTTCGTTTTTTAGTGATATTAAACAGTTTTAATAGTGGTTTAGTATCAAGTATAATGTAAAACAATGCCAGATATTGAAAGTTCTACATATTCTGGAAAAATGTGCTGAAGCACTGGGCCATAGGACATTTTCTTCCTATTTTCTAGTGAAAAACAAGTAAAAAATGCCAGGCGGAAATTTGAGGCAATTTGAGGCTTAGGTGTATTTAAGTAAAATAAAATTGTAATCAAAACTTTTGGAATTGTAACAATTTCTTCTTTTTTTAACAAAAACTTTTGTTTAAATTTTTTTAATTTATTTTATTAAATAACTAATTTTTCTCTCGTGAACTTAAAAAGTTATTTGCAAAACATAAACTTTTATTTGCACACATCAGAAATCTTTTTTTTGTTGCTATTTTAGGCTCTGCCCACGACGTCATGTGAGAATCGCAAGCAAAACTTTGAATGACAAACAAAAACTTAGAATAGCAAGCAAAGATTTCTGACATGCGCAAATAATTATTTCACTTCATGACACAAAAATTTGTGATTTTAATTTTAAAAAAGTTTTTTTAAGCAAAACTTTTATTTGTTTAAAAAAAATTACAATTCAAAATGTCTTGATCACAATTTTATTTTATGTAATTGAGGTTAGTTTTTTTTTTTTTTATAGAATAATTGTGAAACAAATTGAACTCCATAGAAGAGGTCCCTTGTTTTTCAATTTTGTAATTTATCGTTGTTTATTAAACTCTGAAAGCTATGGGACTTTGTTAATATTCTGTCCTAAAATGTGGTTAGATGTGCCCCT
>JBBPBX010000122.1:26901-113137 GCA_038048925.1 Garcialebias charrua | reverse complement strand
TGGAAGTGGTCTCCAGCTACAAGTACATGGGTGTGTACGTAAATGACTTGACAGCTCATCATAGACTACTTCCTCAGGTGGCTGAGATGAGCTGGTCTGAGAAGCTCAGTCCTTACCTCCTTCTACAGGTGTGCAGTGGAGAACATCCTGTGCTCCAGCAGCAACGTGTGGCATGGGGGCTGCACAGTTGCAGAAAGAAAAGCTCTGCAGAGAGTGGTGAAGGCTGCACAGAAGTCTGTTGGAGTCGGTGCCCCCACCATCACAGACATTTGCACTTCTAGATGCAGGAGGGCCATCTGCATCATGAAGGACCACACTCACCCAGCACACACACTTTTTGCCCTGCTCCCCTCAGGAAGGAGGTTAAATGTAGAACCACTGGAACAGCTTCTACCCCGAGGCTGATAGACTCATGAATCTCTAACCAGAAAAATCACATCATGAAGCTGCTGATCTGTTTCATGTTGCTGTGTTCATTCGTACTTATCTGTTCACACTGACTCATGTTCGTGCTGCTGTTTGGTGTATTGTTTTTATGCTACCAGTGCTTTATTTTATTAATGTTTTTCTTAGGTCATCATATTTTAGATCTTATTGGGGGCATGGTGGCGCAGAGGCTAGAGACGGTGGGCCTGTGATCTTAGTTCTAGCTTTACGGAGTGCTTTTTTGTACGTTAGCAGGCTATCTCTCCAGGATGTGTAATTCCTCAACATTAGTGGAGCGACATTTTCTTTCTAGCTTTCTCGATGCCTGTTTTAAAGTACATAACTCAGAATTGAACTAAGGAGCTAATTTCCTTTGATTGATTACTTTCTTTTTCAGCAGAGCAGCTTTATTGAGTGAAATTTGCAAAGTAGTTGTAAAATGATCAACTAGATGATCTAAGTCACTGCTCTGATGCATACTCTGCAAGACAGAGGGAAACGATGGAAGAGAATCTTTAAAATAGGTTACAGTGTTTTCTGATAAGCACCTGCTAAAGTGAAATTTACACCCAGTGACTGTGTAGTCATTTAATGTAAATACAAAGGTAATTTAAAAAAAATGGTCAGACAGAACAGGACTTTGAGGAGGTATTACTGTTATTAATCTCAATGCCATAGGCCAGAACTAGGTCACGGGTGCGATGATGAGAGTGGGTGTACGGACGTTTTGGGTAAAACTAATTGACTATTAAGTTTATAGTTATTGAAATTATTATTATTACCGGTAGTTGAGTTTATTGAGATGTTTAAGGTATTGGAATTGATAGTGACTGGAAAAATATATATACTGTAACCTATATTGATCTTAATGCAATTTATTCTGCCAGTTAAAGTAAGTTTGTCCATTTTTTAAAGTCTTCTACTATCTGATCACTTAGTGCTAAATAATTGAGCTTGTACAGATGTTTAAGGTTCTTTGCTACCATCACTCCAAGGTCCCTAATTCCATTTGGTGACCACTTACTTTTTTGCTGGTATTCAACATAATCAAAGTTTGAGAGCGGAAGAATTTCACTTTTTTCACAATTAACTTTATATCTGGAGATGAAACCAAAAGACTGTAAAATTACCTGTAACTTAGTAAGAGACTCCGATGGATTTGATAAGTAAAGGGTTATGTCATTGGCTATAGATTAATTTTATGAATTATCTGACCCACTTTTATACCCTTTACCCTTCTCTGAATCTTGCCTTATCTCAGCCAAGGATTCAATTACTACAGGGTTCAATTACTACTACTAGGGTTTCCTATACATGTACAGTATAGTGCTCTGATCCAGTCAATAAAATTTCTACTGAAACGACTTCGAACAAGTAGGGCCAAGCCTGTCGAAAGCCTTTTCAGCATCTAAAGTAACGGCTAGGTTCATCCCTGGAGGCTGCCATATGAATTGTAACCTACTGAAGAGCTCTTCTGAACGAATCCAGCCTGATCAGAATTAATTAAATTTGGTGGATCGTGACTTAATCTGTTCGCCAAAGCTTTAGATATTAGTTTATAATCCGCATTTAAAAGTGAGATAGGGCAGAAAGAGGAGCATTTTAGGGGATTTTGATCTTTTTTACAAATCACTGTATAGCCCATGAGAAAGACTCAGGAAGACTGTGTTTTAGATGCCAAGTTAACTACATCCATGAGAAGGTGTAAAAGCAAGTCTTTAATTGTTTTTAAAAATTCAGGAGGAACCCCATCTTCTCCGGGTGACTTATGGCTCCAAAGAGTGAGTAAGGCCCTTTCAATTTCCTTAATAGCAAAAGGGAGATCCAAATTTCTCTGGTCCTCTTGATTTAGTTTGGGCAGCTCAATGTTAGAAAGAAATGAGTCGATCAGTGTGATATCTCCTGGCTGGTGACTGACCTAACAAACAGCATAAAACTTTTTAAAGGTTTCGTTTATTTCTTTTGGATTCTGTTATGCAGCCATATTAATTTTCTATTCGAGTAATTATATTTGAATTATCTTCTTTCTTTAATTGCCATGATAAGATTTTGAGCTTTCTCTCCAAGTTCATAATACTTTTGTTTGGATCTTAGAATATTTTTCTCTGCCCTATTATGTACATAGTAAATTATATTTGAGTTTTTTGTTGACAAATAATGAACTGTATACTGTTTTGTGTTAAAGTTTTTTCAAGTGTAAAAATTTATTTTTCTAGTTCTTCTACAGGAATTTCTATTGTACTGTACAGTGTTAATTTTGACAGCTATTTTTAATTTAGTTTTAGTCTTAGTCATGTGACTAAAACATCATTTAGTTTTAGTCATTACTTAGTCATCAGAATTTTTTTTGTTTTAGTCTAATTTTAGTTGACAAATCAATGAAAACATTTAGTCGACTAAATCTACAGTCAATTAAGTCGACTAAGTTATACATAGTAAAAACTTTTCATCAATTCTCTGTAGTTACTAAAACAAAACAATGTTTTAACCATAATATTAATATTAATATGCAACATACAACAACAAATAAAACTTTTTTCAAACATTATTTGTCTAACCTTGCTTTTAACAGTAAAACTACAAGCAGTACTTGAATCCAGTGTTAATTTTGACAGCTATTTTTAATTTAGTTTTAGTCTTAGTCATGTGACTAAAACATCATTTAGTTTTAGTCATTACTTAGTCATCAGAATTTTTTTTGTTTTAGTCTAATTTTAGTCGACAAATCAATGAAAACATTTAGTCGACGAAAATAATTAGTCGACAAAATTAACACTGGTACTGTATATGCCTTTTTAAGCCCTTTTGTGTAAGCAGCAATAACCTGTCCTCTTAAATAAGCTTTTAACGTGTCCTCAAATACTCGTACTTTCAGCATATGACAACATTCATTCAACCTTTATTTATACAGGTTAATCCAATTGAGCCTTGGGGACTCATTTACGAGACCTGGTCAAAATATTCATCACCAGAAACTGTTCGATTGAATTACGCCGTCATTACACTTTAAACACAGTAAAATAAAGGCAGCACACACTTCATCGTATTAAACCTTTGAAGTATTTTAATTCACATCTGTCAGAGTTAAACACAACTCTTTAAATACACTTCAGTTAACGGATGCAAAAACTAATGTCAAATATGGTGAAGGGGACGTTAGACCAAAAACAGCAAAGACCCTGGGTCAGTCCTATATGTCTTAATCAAACAGAGACAAGTGAACTACAAGTGGACTTCAGACAGACTATAGACAGGTGGACTACAGAATCAAAGACAGGTGGAAAAACAGGTGCTCTGAAAAGCTTTACTCGAAGATCACATCTGACTGTTCTAAAACCTCTTTATGTTTGCTGGTGAAAGTCCCAATTTTTTTTAATTTTTATACAAGAGATGTAAACGGTTATGTGAAGTTCATGTCGGGGTATTCTGTGCTGACCTGGACTGATCTAAAAAAAATCAGTTGTGTTATCAGAAAGTAAGAAATGATGTCCAGTGTGGAGAATGCGGCTCATCAATGGTCTCCAGTCCTGGTCCACAGGAGCCACAACTGAGTGTTTCTCATCAGTGAGGGGAAAGTTGTCTCTTTCCTAGGATCCAGATCCCAAAAAGAGACAGAATTCTTGTCAATTGGATCTTTATCAGGTTTCTGCAGAACCCGGGGAGGGGGTTTGATTGTTTGAACTGGTCAGGGAATCAAACCTGCAGGGAAGTTGAACCTGAAGACCAAGACTGGGGACCACTAACAACATTTCAACAGTTGTGGTTCTCACGGATGTCAGGTTGTAAAAGCCAACACTCTGTTACAAAGTCACAGAAAGAAGGCATCTGAAGAGTGTAATTGTTACAAACCAGAAGTCATACACATTTATACAAACTGTCTTTTGAACTTTGACTTTTTTTTTTTTTACAATATGAGGAGACGGAGCTGTGACACAAAATGAAGTATTTTGTTTTATGCTGCAGTTGTATAAAGAAAGAGTTACTGAACATTAGCTTGACGTGTTGTATACAGTCTGTGTGGAATGATAAAATGTTTGACAGTTTTATCTGGAATGACTTCCCTTCCTGAGTGAATACAACCTTGGACAGATTCAACAACAAACGTTTGATCAAAACAAATCATTTTACTCCAGTCTTGTTCTTGTCTTGGTGGTCATGGACCTACAGAGGAGGATAAACCAGACGGGGGATAGTTTTCCTTGTTGTTCCTCTTGTCCCGAGGTTTAGAAGTTCTCCAACAGAAAACGGGAGAATGACAGAGCTCACTTCACTCAAAGTGGCACCAGCCTGACCCAAAATGTGTTGATCCCAGAACAGTAAAGAACCATGGACCGCTGCAGACTGGAGCTAAGCTCCAGGGTTTCTTTTTACAACTGAGCAGGACGTCAGTACTGTAGTTTGGAGGGTTGAGTCAGAGGTCAGGGGTCAGATGTAAAATAGCCGTACCTTGGAAGTACTTACATGGAGGTCATCGTCATAGAACTTGGTCTCTATGATCACGTTACCACTGCAACACAAGAACAGAGAGAAACATGAACCCATATGATGTTTGCACAACATGACCTGACCCAACTGTTCTTCAGCACAGTTCTGACTGCAGGAACTACTGAACAGCCACCTCTGTCCTTCCGTCTGTGCATGTTGTGAGCATGCTAACTTGAAAAGTAAGTGAGGTACCAACTTCCATTTTGGGGTGTGGCTGCATCTAGGTGTAAGAAAAGACTGAAAAATGGGTTGCTGTTATACAAGGAGGGCGCCTGCCCCATCAACAGAACTGAGCGCACTGCCTACCGAGATGTCCTTTAAAATTAAATTCATCTAGTTTGGAGTTACATTTTGCACATTCTAATTTGTTGGTACTTTTGGTTTTCTCTTATTTGTAAATGCTTTTCTTGCTTGGCATTAATTGTAGACAGCAAAGTAAGAATTTCCTCGCTCAGGGAAACATTTTCAGTTGTGCATGGCAATAAACATCTTGAATCCTTGGTATTAACTATGTTATTTAGATATTGGATATCATCATGAATGTAGTACTTTCTACCACCTTGTGCATGCACATATTGTCTTTTTCCAAAAATGTGTGTATTCTGCTTATTTTTTGATTATTTCATTTGTGTATTTTTTCTGTATTAATTAGAACATGCTACTGGATGCCTCAAATTGCTATCTATCTACTGGTTCTGATAACAGCCTTTTAAATGACTGATTATGAGGCATGAAATGAACTTGATGATTTACTGAAGACGTAATGACTCATCTAAAACCTGCAGGATAAGGACCATGAGAACTAGAACTGGAAAACACCACTCAAGTGTACCTGGGATATTAAGTTCAGCTCATGGTTTGATTTTGAAACAAAGGAAATTAACTTTATAAAATAGAAATAAGAAAATTGCATTAGTGATGACTTACGTTAAAACGTTTGCTGGCATCATTTGGGACTCTGGAGCTGCTTCTATCAGAGACTGCCATGTGTTGGTTGAGTTTGGGATTACAAAACCAAACTCAAAAAACCATTCTGCACACAGAAAAACAGACAATTTACTTAGTGCAACAAATCCTTCAGAACACAAATTACAGTATGTCAAATGGCAGGGATATTTCCTGTGAGATTACCATATCTTGAAAAGGTTAGACAACAAGTGGAGTCTAAAGCAGGCCTCCTCAAAATTCAAATACCGTCTACCTCTGTTGTTTGACCCCAAAAGCATCTCAAAGATTTTGAGGAAAAAAGTGGTTTAGGTTTATCAAATGATATTAAAAATGAATTTTACCCTCACTAGAGTCCTTGAGAGGTCATGGAAACTTGCCCATCCAGTCTACATGTGTTTTGTGGACTTGGAGGAGGCTTTCAACCATGTTCCTCAGGTTACGTTGTGGGGAGAGCTTCTCGAGTATGGGATTGGGGGCCCGTTGCTACGGGCTGTTTGGTCCCTATACAAGCGATGCTAGAGTTGGGTTTACATTGCCTGCCAGCAGTAATTCGGACCACTTCAGGGTGGGAGTTGGACTCTGCCGTGGTTGCCTGTTGTCACTGATTCTGTTCATAACTTTTATGGACAGAATTTCTTGGTGCAGCCAGGGGGCGGAGGGTTTCTGGTTTGGTGGCCTCAGGATTCCATCTCTGCTCTTTGAGGATGATGTGGTCCTGTTGGAGTCATCATGCTGTGATCTTAGCTCTCACTGGAGCGAATTGCAGTTGAGTGAGAAGCAACTGGGATGAGAATCACCACCTTCAAATCAGAGGCCATGGTCCTCAGTTGGAAAAGGGTGGATTGCTCTCTTCAGTTCGAGGGTGAGGTTCTCCCTCAAGTGGAGGAGTTCAAGTATCTTAGGGTTTTATTCACGAGTGAGGGAAGAATAGAGCATGAAATTGACAGATGGATTGGTGCAGCATCTACAGTATTGCGGACTCTGTGCTGGTCCGTTGTGGTAACGAGGGAGCTGAGCTGTAAGGTCAAGCTCTCTGTTGACTGGTTGGTCTACGTTCATACCCTCAACTATGGCCACGAACTATGGGTAGTGACCAAACTAACAGGATCGTGAATACAGGCAGTTGCAATGAGTTTCCTCCGCAAGGTATCTGGACTCTCTTAGAGATAGGATGATAAGTTCATTTATTGGAAGAGACTTCAAGTAGAACCACTGCACCTCCATATCAAGAGGAGCCAGCTGAGGTGGTTCGAGCATCTGGTAAGGAGTGCTTCCCTAGGGAGGTTCTTTGGCATGTCCGACTGGGAGGAGACCCCAGAACACACTGGAGAGTGTCTCTCGGTTGGCCTGGGAACACCTTAGGAATCCTCCCAGAGATGTCTGGGTCTCCCTGATCAAGATGCTGCCCATGCGACCAGACTTTGGAATAAGTGGAAGATGGATGGATGAAAAATGTATTTAGTGCTGTGTGTTTCAATACAAAAGTGATCCATCACATCAAACCAAGTATTGTCTCACGATGATCTGTTGAGTTATATGCAGAAAAGTGTGCTATAAATGGATTTTGACAGAATGTGATGAATAAATAGTTGATCTCTGGGTCCCTTGAATGAAATGTCTGCTCCTACAGAATGTTCTGATGCACTTCGGAGTGTAGTGATACACCTCGTCTTTGATATTTTAGGGTTCACACCTCTCTGAAACTCTCAGTGTTACACTTGCTTGGAGCTCAAGGAGACAAGTGGACACTATATTTTGTTACAATTATTTTGAATTAATGGACACTAATTAATCAGATTGAACTTTCTCTTTAATGTGTCTAAAAAAGCTAAGTCTGGTCCTCTGGACATTCAAAAAATAAAACAAAACAAAGCAAAAAAAATGTAGAAACGTTTCATCTTTCGTCCGAAAGACTTCCTCAGTCTGAGTTGCTGTGTTCAGCTCAGTCTTATAAATAGCACCCTCCCACAGTGTTGCACAACCAGTTGGCTGATGACAGCCTGAAACCAGTTGCTCACATGATCAAGGAGGGCCATCAGCCTAACATTGGATCATTAGCACCCTGAATCAGGGTGCTAATGAATAGCAAACAACCATCAGGGTCCCTGATGGTTGTTTGCTATTCACAGAGGGCTGAGTGATACTAGCAATAACAGCATTGTAAGAGGGGGACAGTTGAACCCGGAGGCCTCCACCCCTGTTTAATGATGGACGGTTTCTTTTCACAAAGATGGCCTCCTTTACTCCTCTCTCAAACCATCGTTCCTCTCTATCAAGGATGTGAACATCTTCATCCTTGAAAGAGTGACCGCTGGCGTGGAGATGAGTGTAGACTGCAGAGTCCTGACCTGATGATGTTGATCTTCTGTGCTGGGCCATCCTTTTGGCCAGTGGCTGTTTAGTTTCCCCGATATAAGACTGATCACAGCCCACCTGACCCTCTTTAATGTGTGTTAATTCAGAATTGATCAACAGTATATTTTTGTCATTTAATGATGATTTTACTAAGCTGGTATATTTTAAATATGCCAAAGTTAAGAGAACATCTCAGAATGATCTTGCTTTAAACTGTCTGCTCTCTGCAGAATAAGTGTCTAAAGTTGAATGAACAATCCGTCTATTTGTTTGAACTGTTTTTGGAACGAAAGAAAAGTTCTAGACATAACTTAATCTTCGGTCTCCCGTCCGTTCTAAAAACAATTCATCTGTGCTCAAACAGAGAGTGCTCTGTTTTCACACCTGCAGGTTTTGTTTTGTCTCCGTGCTGGGACTCAGTTCTCGGGGAGAAGCTGAGCTGATGAGTTCTCGGGGAGAAGGGAAGATGCACGGACGTTTTCCTCCAAGCTGATGTACGTCCCGGCCATGCACCAAGGGCCCACGTCTTCAGCAAAGGTTCAAACAGCACGTCAGCTGTGAACCCCTTCGAGTGTCACAGCTCCAAGCGGTGACACTCTTTCTGGAAGTTATCTTGAAACAAAACCAGAGCTGGGCATTACTCTGGGAGGCCGACGCAGACGGTCTCGAGACCGTGGCAAGATGAACGTGGGTCGCCTGTAAAACGCAGCAGCATGCGCGTCTGGCTTGACTAATTTACCGGAGTCGAGACAGGATCATCTTCACGAAGGTAAAAGTCGTTTCATCACGGTACGGACGTCCAGCCGAAACCGAGCAGAGGGTGCTATCTCTGGTTAAACATCTCAAGATAAGATTCAACCATTTCCTTTCAATCTTTTATCTTTCCTCCTTAAACTCCTCCTTATGTTTATTTTCATCATGGTAAACTTTAAGTAATGTGCCAACAGAAAGGTCCAACTGTCTGTTTGTTTTTAATTTGAATTCTTGTCAACGTAGTTATTAAATCAGAGCTAATATCGATACAAATGTTTAATGTAATTTTTGTGATAGTTTCAATAAAAGGTCTATTTTTTTGGTAGACCAACATAAGTTGAAGCCTCTCGTGAAATTACATTTCTGGCTAATCACATCGTTAGATTTGTTGATTTAATCTGAAAAAGTTGAGACCCCGTGAATTGGTGGCATGTTTGTGCAGATAAAAGTCTGCTCAGCGATGCGCACCTAAAACTATAGGTAAGTCAGTAAACTGACCTCGTTTGTGTTTAATTACACAAACGGCCTATAGATTCCTTTACAGGAGTAGAAACAATAACTAACAAGGTTTTATTGAGTGGAGAAGTCTTCATTTTTTCACTACTTTCCCTCTGCACTAGTGAAGCATTTTAAATACCAGCTGAGAAATACTGATATCCAAATCATGTTTAGGGTGTTTTCTTTCATATGACATCAAGAAATCTTAGAATACATTAAAAGCAGGATTAAGAGCCATCTTCCAAGGATTATTCTGATTAGCAAGACAATCCGAGCCATATCCTCTGGAACCACTAGTGATATCATTTTATTGAGAGCTCGTAAATTTGAACACATTATACCCATTCTCCATAACCTCCATTGTCTTCCTGTCACCTACAGAATTCAGTACAAAACTGCTCTCACACAAATGCTTACAAGGAACTTCAGCAGATTATCTAAAGGACATTCTTGTTCCATATTCATCCACCCGGTCTCTACGATCACAGAACAGTAATCTCCTTCACATTCCACAAACCGAATTAAGGACCATGGGAGACCGGGCATTCAGTGTGGCTGCCCCCCACCTATGGAACTCCCTCCCTGACTACCTGAGAGCTCCACAGTCACTGGTTGACTTTAAACAAGGCTTAAAGACCTTTCTTTTTAAGCGAGCCTATACTCTGCCTCCACATGATTTTACCTTTAATCTTAGTTGATACTATCATTGATTTACTTGATTTTATCACTTGTTTTTATTTGATTTTTGTTGCACTTTGAGATTTTCGTTAATGAAAAGTGCATTATAAATTAAATTCATTATTATTATTATTATATCAGGATGGTTTAGGTACCAAAATGTAGCTTATTAAAATCCAGGAAACTGAAATAGTCTTAGTTTAGTTTGATTAAATCTGAAAAAATCCCAAATTTTATGTGATTGTTCACAAATGTTTAAGGGGAAAAAAACAACAACAATGGACTAAGTTGCTGACCAGCAGGACTTAGTTAAGTGTTGTTTTACTTAATTTTTGTACCAGTAATTAAATTGCAAAGACAAATAATCTGAATGCATAAAATTAGATCTAAAAGTAAACTTTTCACAGAAAAATTCATCCTCTGCTGAGAGCTTATGCTTTAGCTTTAAACATAATAGACTTGATTACTTTTCATGTGTCAAGAAAATAAAAACTCTGTTTTCACACTAAACATGCCTGTTAGATCTATTGGTAACAAAATTTGTGCTTAGATGTGAGTGAGAGGGTGAATGGTTCTTTGTCTCATTCATCTCCTATGTGTCCCTGTGATAGACTGGAGACATGTCCAGGTTGTCCCCATCTTTCACTCAATGACTGCTAGAGATAAACGCCAGCTCCACGTGACCCTGCGTGAAGTAGGTAGAGAAAATGTATTGACAGATGTTTTCACACAAGAACAAACACATTCCATAAACTCAACTTAAAGACATCCGGACTCCGCAACGTCAACATGATGGGGGTAAATATACAGATGTTAAATAGGGACTCATTCTAAGTGGAAACTACCATCTGCTGCCTGACCTTGTCAAATGGAGAAAACTGACTAATGTGTTCGTCAGACAGTTGCAATATGAGCTTTCATTGGTTCAGCTGAATATTTCTTAAATAAATAAAAACTCCATGGAGAAAAAAATATGGTGGACTTTGATGAATATTTTGTAACAACAGCTTTTTCACCAGTCAGTTCCAGCAAGCATTAGCTGAACTTCACCATGAGACATTTGCATGGACCAATGTCTTTGGTCCACTCCTCCAGGGCAAACTGCTCTGGCTGACTTAGGTCTGAAGAACGATGATGCTTTCAGATCTTAAACAGGCCTTTGGTCCACTGCTCCCAAACAAGCTGCTCCTACTCACTCAGTTCATGGTGATGGTGATGGGACAGGTTTCAGATCTTTCCACAGATCTTCAACAAGATCTGGGCTCATGAAGGTCCGTTTAGGAACAGTCCAGTGTCGTTTTTCAGCTGCGTGGTTTGGGTCATGTTTTAAGACCCATGACCTGAGAAGTAGGAGTAGGAGCCGTCTGATAGCCATCCATCTTCTTTACCCACTTTTCCTGCAGGGTTGTGGAGGAGCTGGTGCCTGTCTCCAGCCGTCATTATTTGTCCTTTTCATTAAATTCTATGAACCCACATCCTTAAAAAAACCAGGTTACCGTGTTCCTTCACATGACTTCTTCCTTTTGACTGTGCCAAAAATGGCTGAGATTTTAAACCAAGTGTAAATATTTAAGCAAACACATGGATGTTTCTAATCTGAGGACAGCTGCTTGAACTTACTGAATATACATTTTAGTTTATCGTTTAAAGCTGTTGTCTTTTTTTTTTGTAATATGTAAAACTTTCTGTGTATGTTTATGTTGTATGTTAGTGCTGTTTGGAGCCAGGACATGTCTGTAAATGAGTTTAAATCTCAGGAGGATGAATTTCCTGGTTAAATAGCAGTCTAACTACTGTAACTGTGTTGTGATGTGGAGAGGGTTGTTTTCAAGGGCCTCTGTAACCACAGCCTCGGGCCCCAAGGACAATCCTGAAACCATATGGGAACGGGAACGCAACACCATGAAGAAAACCTCCCAGTTCATCAAGACTACATTAATCCTGTTTGTTTCCAGTCTTATTTATTAACATTCCAATTATATTAAAACATCCCTATACTTTTGTCTTCTGTACTTATCTGTAGTGATCATATGTGTCCAGATACTGTAATTCAGAAAGTATTTTGTTATGTTCTTGCTTGATGCTGAAATTGTTAAATCCTTTTAATCAAAAAGGTATGCAATTTAATTTTAGTTGTAATGCAAGTTATTAAACATAAATAAGAGAAATGTCACCTTTTATTCAGTATTTAGATCCCTTTCGTGCTGCTGTTTATTCCCACTATATTAGGCTTAGTGTATTACTAGTTGATGTTTTTCTTAGTTAGTTCTCGATGTTATTACTGTTTTTCTCTTTCATTTGTTGTTGGATGTAACTGGGACCTCGTGTACATAATCTCGTTTTCATCTCATGTACCACATGCGGTGCAAATGACAATAAAGACTCTCTGACTCTCTCTGACTCCTTTCCCTTTCAAGAGTATTTTTGGCTTTGACATCTGGATGGAAGGATTTTTTGCTGATCTTGGTAAACATTCTCAGTCTCAGTCCGATTCCATAGGAAATGTTGATAGTGTAGTGTGTACCTTACTAATACACCACAATAGATCAATAATTTTAGGTCTCAAAGGGTCCAAGTCTTGCCTCTGGCTGGTCCAGTTCAGGACAGAGTCGTCCCCCTAAGCCCAGCTTGTGTTGACTTCTTTTTTGTTCTTTGGGTCACTGTCATGTGTGAAGTTAAACCCTTGGTCCAGTTTGAGGTGCTGAGCTTTGTGAAGCAGGCTGTTGTCCTCTGTCTCGGTGAGAAGAGTGGGAATTGGAAATACCCTTTGTCCTTTCATTCATGTTGTGAGCAGAACTTGAAAAATAAGTGAGGTACCGACTTCCATTTTAGTGTGTGGCTGCATCTCTAACATCTAACAGGCCCCTCTTGTAAATGATTCCTTGAGGCTCAATGGGAACTAACCTGTATAAATAAAGGTTGAATGAATCTACCGGTAGGTTTAAGAGGTTCCTTTCAAAACTGGGCTGCCACGTAAAAACAAGATAAGATAGAATATTATTGATCCCACAGGAAATTGCTGTGCCAGAGTTTCAGTACAGAGGAACATACACAAGGAATCACACAAGATATTTAAAATAACAGAGAATATAAAAATACCAGCAATTAAGTTCTAAACAGTCGCAGACAGAAACAAAGTGTTTATTGTGGTGCAGGATTAATTTTTTTGTCCTATGTGTAGAAAGGGTTGAAAAGTTTGATAGCCACAGGGTGGAAGGGCTTCCTGTGTTGTTCTGTGGAGCATCTTGGTGGTCTCAGTCTATGACTGAAGGTGCTGCGGTAAGAGTCCAGTGTGTCATGCAGGGGGTGTGACGTGTTGTTCAGGACCTGGATCAGTTTCCTCAGCATCCTCTGCTCAAACACCTCTGTCAGAGACTGCAGGTCCACTCCCAGAACTGAACCAGCTCTCCTGATGAGTTTATCGAGTTTGTTGGCATCAACTTTCTTCACCCTGCCGCCCCAGCACACCACAGCGTAGAAGAAGATGCTGGAGACCACCGAGTGGTAAAACATCTGCAGCACGGTCTTGCACATGTTAAAGGGCCCGAGTCTCCTCAGAAGAAAAAGGCAACTCTGCCCTTTCTTGTAGAGGGCATTGATTGGTGTTAGCTGTCCAGTCCAGTTGGGTGGAATGATGGATGGATGAATGGATGGATGAATGGATTGATAGATGGATGGATGAATGGATGGATAAATAATGGATGGATGGACAGATGTAGCACCAAGCAGTAACAAATCAAAGGATTAGACGACTTACTGGAGCTGCTACACGGATGGTTGAATTAATTATTATAGGTGATGTTCTTGTTTGGTATAGAAGTGTTGTTTGTAATTGAAGTGTTGTCGTTTGTTATACAAATGTTTGTTCTACATGTGTTATTTGCTATACACATTATTTGTTATACACATGTTATTTGTTATTATTTGTTATACACATGTTATTTGTTATTATTTGTTATACACATGTTATTTGTTATACACATGTTATTTGTTATACACATGTTATTTGTTATACACATGTTATTTGTTATACACATGTTATTTGTTATACACATGTTATTTGTTATACACATGTTATTTGTTATACACATGTTATTTGTTATACACATGTTATTTGTTATACATATATTGTTGTTATTTGTTATACATATATTGTTATTTGTTATACACATATTTGTTATACACATTTTTATTTGTTATTTGTTATACACGTTTTTATTTGTTATACACATGTTTTTTTAATTTGTTATTTTTTCATTCAACCTTTATTTAGGCAGGTTAATCCCATTGAGCCTCGAGGACTCATTTACAAGCGAGACCTGGTTTCAACAAAGAATGATGACAACAGCAACTGTAGATTTTCCTTGGACAATCAACAATAGACAAACATAAGAGAGAAATACAGATTTTTTTTAAACAAGTTAAAACAAAGATGTCAAAGTAGCAAAACAGACAGATTATAAGGCAGATGTAGAAAATCAAAAACAGGAACATGTCTGCATTGGTTTTTGCCAGGATTCCAACAGATTCTTAAAGCCATTTAGAGAAGTCAAGGTCGAGAGCTTCAGATCTTTTTGTAAGATATTCCAGGAAGCAGGAGCGGAGTAGGAGAAGGCCCTTTTGCCAAGCTCAGTTCTCACTGACGGAACACTGCAGGTAATCATGTCCTGAGAGTGCACGCTGTAGCTGCACTCACGCAGAGACATGTAGGAGGAGATGTATGAGGGCAGCAGACCAAGAAGTGATTTAAAAATGAAAATGTACCAGTGGAAGAGTCTGCGTGAGGTTAATGATGTCCAGTTAACCAGTGAATACAGGGTGCAGTGGTGGGTACGATAATCACAGCCAGTTATGAATCTTAGTGCACCATGATAGACACCTCAAGGATCTGTAATTGGTCCAAAGTTGTTCATCCTGTATGTAAATGATTTGGTTAAGGCGTCCAGTCTCCTTAAATGTGTTCTTTTTGCAGATGACAACTTTTTTTTGTTCTGGTATGAATGTTGAACAGTTATTGAACTTAATGATGATTGAGTTTAATAAAATTCAAAATTGGTTTAGACTCAACAAAGTATCGTTAAACTTAGATAAGACTAATTATATGATATTCAGCAATAAAAATAAAAATATTGATGTTTCATTCAAGGTTGACAATTCAGAAATCTGTAGAGTATATGAGGCGAAGTTTTTGGGTGTCATCATTGATGATAAATTATCATGGAAGCAACACATAAATTCAGTTAAAACGAAAATATCAAAATCTGTTGCAATTTTTTATAGAGTCAGGTATCTACTGAATGATAAAGCCTTGTGTTTGTTGTACAATACAATTGTTGTGCCACATTTGATTTACTGTATTAATGTTTGGGGAAAAGCATGCAAAACAATCACGATGCCCATATTTATATTACAGAAGAGAATTATAAGAATTATCAAGGGTAAACATTATTGTCATCCTTCGAATATATTATTTTGTGAACTGAAGTTTTTGAAGTTCCCTGATTTAGTGGATTATAACATCTTGTCATTTATGTATAGAGCGCATCATAATGCATTACCTTCCAATATCCAAAATAATTATGTGAAAAGATCCAGCAATTATAATCTTAAGGGGAAGGATGTTTTTCTTAAACCGCAATTCAGAACCAGTTTGAAGGGAAGATCTACCCTAATTCAAGGCGATTTAGAGTTAGAGGTTAAGGAAGCTAAATCAATCTCAATATTTAAGAAACTGGTAAAAGTCCATATGTTAAAAAAATATATATGAATGTATTTTATGAAAAGTGTTAGAAAACTGAAATATCGCTTGAGTTATTTATGTGTTTTGAAATTTTTTTGAATTTGTTTATTTGTTTATTTGAATGGTTTATTGGATAACAAAGGAGCAGATATTATAAGATTTTTTTCTTCATCTGCTGCCTTTCATTTTATATATACTATGTTTTGTAGTTAGAGATATGTTAATTGTTATGTTATGTATTTTAATTTTTTGTTATGAAATGAATAAAGACTTCTAAAAAAAAAAAAAAATCCAACATCTGCAGGGTGCTTGTAGGAGCGTTCATGTAGATAATGTCACCGTAATCAATGGAGGAAAGGAAAGTCACAGATACAAGGCGTTTCCTAACATTCAGTGTTAGACATGATCTGTTTCTGAAAAAGAAACCCAGTTTAACTTTCAGTTTCTTTACTAGGTTTTCCACATGGAGTTTAAAAGAGAGATGTGAATCGACCAGTCCAGGATACCCAAATATTTATAGGAATCAACAAACTCAATAGGGACACCATTTGAGGATAAAATCAGAGGAAGAACTGCTGGGAAGGACTTCCTATTTGAAAAATACACATGTTGTTATTTGTTATACTGTACACATATTGTTGTTATTTGTTATACACATGTTATTTGTTATACATATGTTATTTGTTATACACATGTTGTTACCGGTATTTGTTATGCACATGTTATTTGTTATACACATGTTACTTGTTATACACATGTTATTTGTTATACACATGTCATTTGTTATACACATGTCATTTGTTATGCACATGTTATTTGTTATACACATACTGTATTGTTATTTGTTATACACATATTGTTGTTATTTGTTATACACATGTTACTTGTTATACACATGTTATTTGTTATACACATGTCATTTGTTATACACATGTCATTTGTTATGCACATGTTATTTGTTATACACATACTGTATTGTTATTTGTTATACACATATTGTTGTTATTTGTTATACACATATTGTTGTTATTTGTTATACACATATTGTTGTAAATTGTTATACACATATTGTTGTTATTTGTTATACACATCATTGTTGTTATTTGTTATACACATGTCATTTGTTATACACATGTCATTTGTTATACACATGTTATTTGTTATACACATGTTATTTGTTATACACATACTGTATTGTTATTTGTTATACACATATTGTTATTTGTTATACACATATTGTTGTTATTTGTTATACACATCATTGTTGTTATTTGTTATACACATATTGTTGTTATTTGTTATACACATATTGTTGTTATTTGTTATACACATCATTGTTGTTATTTGTTATACACATATTGTTGTTGTTTGTTACAAGTGTTGTTTGCAGCAGCAGAACACAGATGTGACTGTCAGAATAAAAAGCTTCAGCCAGAACGAAGCAAAGTGAACTCTGAACCAAAAAGGTTTTGTAAAATTAAAAAAATATCAATAAATTATAAAAACTACTGTATATAAAAATGCTTCCAAGTTTTGGTTTCATTTTAAAAACCGGATTCCAAAAAAGTTGGGACACTAAACAAATTGTGAATAAAAACTGAATGCAATGACGTGGAGATGGCAAATGTCAATATTTTATTCGTAATAGAACATAGATGACAGATCAAAAGTTTAATCTGAGTAAATGTAACATTTTAAAGGAAAAATATGTTGACTCAAAATTTCCCTGTGTCAACAAATCCCCAAAAAGTTGGGAAAAGTAGCAATAAGTCGCTGGAAAAAGGAAATTGAGCAATAACGAACAGCTGGAAGACCAATTAACACTAATTAACCTCTCGGCTGGATTACTGTAACGCTCTTTACCTTGGCGTCAGCCAGTCCTCCCTCAGACGTCTCCAGTTGGTCCAGAACGCTGCTGCTCGGCTTCTAACTGGAGTTCATAAGAGGGAGCACATCACCCCCACTCTGGCTTCACTCCACTGGCTGCCTGTTCATTTTAGAGTTCATTTTAAGATTCTTTTATTTGTTTTTAAGAGTTTAAATGGTCTTGCTCCATCCTACCTCTCTGAGCTGCTTCACCCATACTCTCCTGCTCGGTGCCTCAGATCAGCTGATCAGCTGCTTCTGGAGGTGCCGAGGTCCAAACGGAGGCTCAGAGGGACAGAGCTTTTTCTGTTGCTGCTCCAAAACTGTGGAACGATCTCCCTCTTCCCGTCAGACAAGCTCCTTCACTGTCCAGTTTTAAAACTCTTTTAAAAACACATTTTTACTCACTGGCTTTTAGCACAGACTGATTTTGTTCTGCACTGTTTTTATTGTTTTTATTGATCTTAATGTTTTAACAACTGTTTTATTTTTATGTGTTTAAATGTTCTTGATTTTATGTACAGCACTTTGTTGCAGCTGTGGTTGTTTTAAAGGGCTCTATAAATAAAGTATTATTATTATTATTATTATTAATTAGGTCAATTGACAACATGATTGGGTATAAAAAGAGCTTCTCAGAGTGTCAGTGTCTCTCAGAAGCCAAGATGGTAAGAGGATCACCAATTCCACCATTGTTGTGCAGAAAGATAGTGCAGCAATACCAGAATGGTGTTACCCAGCGTAAAATAGCAAAGACTTTTAAGTTATCATCATCAACCGTGCATAACATCATCAAAAGATTCAGAGAATCTGGAACAATCGCTGTGCGTAAGGGTCAAGGCCGTAAAACTCTACTGGATGCTCGTGATCTCCGGGCCCTTAAACGTCACTGCACCTCAAACAGGAATGCCACTGTCAAGGAAATAACAGAATGGGCTCAGGAATACTTCCAGAAAGCATTGTCAGTGAACACAATCCACCGTGCCATCCGCCGTTGCCAGCTGAAACTCTACAGTGCAAAGAGGAAGCCATTTCTAAGCAAGCTCCACAAGCTCAGACGTTTGCACTGGGCCAGGGGTCATTTAAAATGGAGTGTGGCAAAATGGAAGACTGTTCTGTGGTCAGATGAGTCACGATTTGAAGTTCTTTATGGAACACTGGGACGCCATGTCATCCGGACCAGAGAGGACAAGGATAGCCCAAGTTGTTATCAACGCTCCGTTCAGAAGCCTGCATCACTGATGGTATGGGGTTGCATGAGCGCTTGTGGCATGGGCAGCTTGCATGTCTGGAAAGGCACCATTAATGCAGAGAACTATGTTCAGGTTCTAGAACAACATATGCTCCATCTAGACGTCATCTCTTTCAGGGAAGACCCTGCATTTTTCAACAAGATAATGCCAGACCACATTCTGCAGCAATCACAACATCATGGCTACGTAGGAGAAGGATCCGGTACTGAAATGTCCAGCCTGCAGTCCAGATCTTTCACCTATAGAGAACATTTGGTGCATCATAAAGAGGAAGGTGCGACAAAGAAGGCCCAAGACGATTGAACAGTTAGAGGCCTGTATTAGACATGAATAATAATAATAATAATAATCATTTTATTTAAAAGTTAGAGGCCTGTATTAGACATGAATGTGAGAGCATTTCTATTTCTAAACTTGAGAAACTGGTCTCCTCTGTCCCCAGACGTCTGTTGAGTGTTGTAAGAAGAAGGGGGGATGCCACACAGTGGTAAAAATGGACTTGTCCCAACTTTTTGGGGATTTGTTGACGCCATGAAATTTTGAAACAACATATTTTTCCCTTAAAATGATACATTCTCTCAGTTTAAACTTTTGATCTGTGATTTGTGTTCTATTCTGAATAAAATATTAGATGTTGGCATCTCCACATCATTGCATTCAGTTTTTATTCACAATTTGTTTAGTGTCCCAACTTTTTGGAATCTGGTTTGTATTATTTTGATTTAATTGGTTTTATAATTCCACTGCTCTGTCAACTTTTTCACCATTTACCTTCTAGACACTGTCCTTTGAAGAACACCTTCTGCTCCAACCTGAACTTCTCCAGCTGCTCAGTGGAGGAAAAGTTCAGTTCTCTGGACACAGCTTTACATTTAAGGATCTTCTTTGGGACACGAGCTGAGGAGAAAATCAGATATCAAAGTTAGTCGCGCAAAAAGCCAAAGCCAATTCTGAACAAAAAAATAAAATAGCAAAAGACCTGATAAGAGTGACTGAAACCAATCTGTGTCACATTTTTTCTTTCTGAAAGACACTTGCCAAGAAAAATCTGTCATTTTCAGAGTGCATTTCAGACATTAAAAAAATACAGTCAACCCCTGAAATTTGCAAGGGCTATGTTCATGGATCAATCGTAACTCACGGAGAACTGAACAAAAATAAATAAAGAAAAAAAGCACCTCTAACGTCCTTTTTGAGATCTTTACCACAAAAAATACTCGCAAACACACATTTTCTTTGGATGAGCTGCCATTTCCATTGGGATACTTGAGGTATGTACTGTACAGTATTAATTTAATTTACCAGTGGTAAAACTAAAAATACAGTAAAATGTATTGGTACACACTAGTAATGAATGATACAGAGTACAAATGAAGATGAAGATGCATTAGCTGTACAGGTAACACAGTACAATATTACCCTACTGTAGCATAACTTATTAGTTCCTGAACAAATCCAGTAGTTCAACTATTTCCTTTAATATCTTAAACTTCTGGTGCTTTGGTTCATTATCAGAAGCCTTGGAAGCTGCTGGGCTTTGGAGCTCCATCTTAAGGCTTTAATGCCACTTCTCCAGACTCAGGCTCCCCATCAGGACTCTGAGACTGCAGCCCATCCTCGCTCAGGCTCAGCCAAGCAGAGAAACCTGGAGCTTTTGATTTGATCAGGAAGCTTTTGGACATGTGATCCATGGTTACCTTTACAAAACAAAAGCTGATTAAAATTAATGCAAAAGGACAACAACAAAAAAAAACTCAAACGCAACAAAACAAAAAAACAAAACAAAACAAAAACTCCAGTAGTAAAGTGTAATGATGATGTTCAGTCAGGTCATCTGGACTTTTTTTTCTTCATTTTTGCTGAGACGTTTTGTCCTTCATCCAAAGGACTTCTTCAGTTTGAGGAGCCACAAGCATAAACAAAACATAGTTTGTTTGCGGCTCCTCGGAAATTAGCCTCATGTATGTTAGTATTTTAATTACAAAAATAATTCAGTTTATTCTTCTGAATAGTTTAGTCCTTTAAATACATGTAAAATTAAACATTGCCATAAGATATATCATTTTGAAAATGTGGAGGATATTTGCAGTTTCCATGAATGTGCGAAAACTTCCACCAACATTTATTAGATAGGCTTTAAGAAAAAAATCTGCCAACAACTGAGGCTGTGACCTCTGAACTGAAACTTTGTGGGGTTCAACTGTAATAACACCTTGCATAGTCTACAGAAACATGTTCCGGTTTACTGTAAATCCAATGAAATTCTTTGCATGCGGTCTACATGCAGATAGAACAGAGGTTTACAGAGACAGTCTCGGGAGGAAAGTGTGGTGTGAATAACTTTATTTATCCTGTATATGGGACAGACTGAGGAGCAAAGACCTTTACCTGAACTCTAAAGGTAAGACTGAGTGTGAGTTTACCTTCATGTTCCACTTCTGGTACAGACAGATCTTCTGTTCCCTGCCATAGGACTTTACCCGTCTCCGCATCCCGAAGATTCATCCAATTTCTACCAACAAAATGTTAAGGGGCAACAAGCAAACTCAAAGAACAGAAATGGAAACTTTTTGAACATTCAGGACTGAATTATCATTGCCATTTAAAAAAAAAAGGCATAGTTAAATGAAGGTGGAGCATTCATTGAAAGAATGCATATCACTCCATCTTTTATGCCAGAGTTTTAGACTTAAATCATTTTGACAAAAATTTATTCAAAAACATATTTGTGATATTTTTTATCAGACTGCCATTTAGCCCACGTGTTACATTTGTCTTCCACTTCAACAAAATCAATAAAATTAGAAACATCTCGTCTAAAAATGATGCAGAAAAACTGGTCCATGGATTTATCATGTCTAAGCTGCAGGACTATTGCAAATGTTTATTATATGGGTGTCCAAAATCTTTTTTTAGTCTTCATTTGATCCAAAATGCTGCTACCAGAGTTTTAATGACCGTTGGTAGGAGAACATATTTCTCCAGTTTTAGCTGCTCTCCATTGGTTCCATGTCAAATTCAGAATTAAAATCTTAATTCTAACATACAAAGCCCTCAACAACCTAGCTCCATCTTATATTACAGATCTTATTGTTCCATACTTTCCTAACAGAGTACTTCGCTCTCAGATTGCAGGTTTACTTGTGGTTCCTTGAGTTTCCAAAAGGAGAATGGGAGGCAAAGCGTTCAATTATCAGGCCACTCTTGTGGAATCAACTTCCAGTTTATGGTATGTCCGTGAGGCTGACAATTTGTCTACCGGTACTTTTAAGATTAGGCTTAAGTCTTTCCTTTTTGATAAATCCTATAGTTAGTATCAGCTTGGGTTTCCTGAGCTATCCCTTAATAATACTGCAATAAGCTTAGACTGATGGGAAACAAACTGACCACATTTCCTCACAAAGCTGCTGTCTTTCTTCTTCTTTCGGCTTTTCCCCTCTTCAGGGGTCCCCACAGCGAGTCATCCTCCTCCATCCCACTCTGTCCTCAGCATCCTCTGTCCTCACTACAACTACCTTCATGTTCTCTCTAACGGCATTCTCTATCTTTTCCTGGCAGCTGCAATTCTAACATACTTCTACCAACACACACACTAACCCTCCTCTGTCTGGACATGTCCAATTTTTATCTCCCTGTTCTTCAAGCTGTGCTGTACCTCTGATTATCTCATTCTTAATATTCTCCATCCTTGTCACTCCTAAGGAGAACCTTAACATCTTCATTTCTGCTCCTTCCAGTACTGTCTCCTGTCTATTTGTCCATGTCTGTCTCCAGACCATATAACATAGCTGGTCTCATCACTGTCTTGTAAACCTTTCCTTTAACATTTGCTGCAACCCTTTTGTCACAAATCACTCCTCAAACTTTTCTCCATCCATTCCATCCTGCCAAGACTCTCTTTTCACCTCATTACCACATTTCCCATTTTCCTGGACAGTGGACCCCAAGTCCTGCACCTTTGTGACCTCTGCTCCTTGTGGCCTCACGGTTCTACCAGCCTCCCTGCCGGTACTCTGCCTTGCTATAACTGACTTTCATTCCCCCTCTTTCAAGTGCATAACTCCACTTCTCCAAGTTCTCTTCCACCAGTTCCCTGTTCTCACCATAGATCACGTCATCTGTGTAGTGTCAAACCACGTTCCTCAGATAGCCATAACCTCTCCTCAGAGACAGTAACTAAAAACTCATACAACCCTCTCTGTGTGACTCCTTCCTGATACAGGCCCCAAGACTGTATGGTAATTAACCCTCTGTGTTAATTATATTCCCGGTGGCTAATCAACTCTCCTTCCTGAAAGACAGACTGTGTCTCCGACAAGAAACTATATCAAAGAAAAGGTCATTGCACATCTCGTGGTGTCTCTGAACAGGACACCCCATCCCTAGTTGCTCCCCGGGCGCCTCCAAAGGCCACCCACTACTCCGTCTGGTGGTGGATGGGTTAAATGCAGAGAGCCAATTTCGCCATTGTATGGGAACATACAATGATGACAATACATACACATTATTTTATTTTTTGTATCAGATAAAACTGAACTGCAGGGAGTAGTTTTCAGCGTCTTAGAGAGTCTGGTCATTGTTTTGCTCAAGTGGGTTTCAAGCTGCTGTGAGCAAAGGTCCTCCAATCTTCCATCTTGGAAGGAGCCTTAACACCTATGTTAAGGTGTGAGGTGTGATTTGCCAATTTACATAAGTATGTGTGTATCTTATCTCAGCCTTTAAAACCTGAACCTCACACTCTGCTCTTTGAATACATAGTTCCCACGCATGTGACGAGTATTGCGCAATACAGGGTTTTTCGCCTCTCGTAAAGGCAGACATGGCGGACAAACAGACTCGAGCTACCACAGCTAAATACATTACTAGCTTGACCAAGGCACAAGAGCAAAATAGCAGTGGTCGGAGTTGAATGAGTTGGAGAAAGAAATCATGGCAGACGAAGCGGACAACTTGTCACCAAGACACTCAAAGTCAAAAGTCAAAGTCAAAGTCAACTTTATTGTCAGATCTGCAATATGTACAGTGCAGGACATACACAGGACCGAAATTGCGTTTCTCTCAGTCCCTCGGTGCAACAGTAAACATCTAAACATTGAAACACTGAAACATATAATAATAGACATAAGCATAAAAATAGTAAAACTAACACTGTCCTGTGTGTTTTTTTTTTTTTTTTTTGCATAGTGGTATAAAAAAAGAGTATAAAAAGTATAACTACAAGCCCAAAACCAGAAAAGTTGGCACGTTGTGGAAATCGCAAATAAAAACAGAATACAATGACTTGCAAATCTTTTTCAACCTATATTCAATTGAACACACTGCAAAGACCACATACTTAACGTTCGAACTGGTAAACTTTGTTATTTTTTGCAATTATTAGCTCATTTGGAATTTGATGCCTGCAACATGTTTCAAAAAAGCTGGCACAAGTGACAAAGAAGACAGAGAAATTTGAGGAATGCTCATCAAACACTTATTTGGAATATCCCACAGGTGAACATGCAAATTGGGAACAGGTGGGTGCCATGATTGGGTATAAAAGCAGCTTCCTTGACATGCTCAGTCATCCACATAGAAGGATGGGGCGAGGGTCACCACTCTGTGAACAAATGCGTGGGCAAATTGTCGAACAGTTCAAGAACAACTTTTCTCAACGAGCTATTGCAAGGAATTTAGGAATTTCACCATCTACGGTCCGTAATATCATCAAAAGGTTCAGAGAATCTGGAGAAATCACTACACGTAAGGGGCAAGGCCGAAAACCAACATTGAATGCCCGTGACCTTCGATCCCTCAGGCGGTACTGCATCAAAAACCGACATCAGTGTGTAAAAGATATCACCACATGGGCTCAGGAATACTTCAGAAAACCACTGTCAGTAACTACAGTTCGTCGCTACATCTGTAAGTGCAAGTTAAAGCTCTACTATGCAAAGCAAAAGCCATTCATCAACAAGATCCAGAAACGCCGCCGGCTTTGCTGGGCCCGAGCTCATCTGAGATGGACTGATGCAAAGTGGAAAAGTGTTCTGTGGTCTGATGAGTCCACATTTCAAATTGTCTTTGGAAACTGTGGACGTCGTGTCTTACGGACCAAAGAGGAAAAGAACCATCAGGACTGTTATAGGCGCAAAGTTCAAAAGCCAGCATCTGTGATGGTATGGGGGTGCATTAGTGCCCAAGGCATGGGTAACTTACACATCTGTGAAGGCACCATTAATGCTGAAAGGTACATACAGGTTTTGGAGCAACATATGCTGCCATCCAAGCGACGTCTTTTTCATGGACGCCCCAGCTTATTTCAGCAAGACAATGCCAAGCCACATTCTGCACGTGTTACAACAGCGTGGCTTCGTAGCAAAAGAGTGCGGGTCCTCCCCTGGCCTGCCTGCAGTCCAGACCTGTCCCCCATTGAAAATGTGTGGCGCATTATGAAACGTAAAATACGACAACGGAGACCCCGGACTGTTGAACAACTTAAGCTGTACATCAAGCAAGAATGGGGAAGAATTCCACCTGAAAAGCTTCAAAAATTGGTCTCCTCAGTTCCCAAACGTTTACTGAGTGTTGTTAAAAGGAAAGGCGATGTAACACAGTGGTAAATATGTCCCTGTGCCAACTTTTTTGCAATGTGTTGCTGCCATTGAATTCTAAGTTAATGGTTATTTGCAAAACAAAATAAAGTTTCTCCGTTCGAACATTAAATATATTGTCTTTGCATTCTATTCAGTTGAATATGGGTTGAAAAAGATTTGCAAGTCATTGTATTCTGTTTTTATTTGCGATTTGCACAACGTGCCAACTTTTCTGGTTTTGGGCTTGTAAAATAAACTAAAGGTTTCTAGCATTGACATTTGCAAAGTGGCAAAGCAGCGAATGAGTCAATGTACACAGTATATGTATGAGGTAGTAGTTGATGTTGTTGTAGAGGCAAAAAGTGGCATATGCAGTAAGGCACATTGGGCATCCCTAAATAAGACCGTTCAGAGCACACTGTATATGTACCAGCAGTGGTGTAGATATTAAAGTAGTGTAAATAAATGTAAACAGTAGTAATTACATGTAAGCAGTAGTAATAAAAGTAAACAGTATTAATAAATGTAAACAGAGAATGTAAACAGTATTATGATTATAGGCAGTGATGTAATACAGACATTAGTGCAATTATGAGAAGTAGTGCAAACTGTATGAGCACATGACCGAGAGTTTAGTGAAAACCCGTTTGGTGACACAGAGTCTAGTGTTAAAAACTTTGTGTTGAGTGATAACTGATAACTGTTGCCGATATCAGAAAGCAGTGAAAACTGCTAAATCACAATACTTCTCTGATATCATTGCTGCAAACTCTCGTAACCCTCGAGTTCTGTTCTCCACCCTAAACTCTGTTCTCCACCTCACTGAACAATCACCCATGGAAGCCTCGACTGAGCTGTGCGAGAACTTCCAACATTTCTTTTTAGATAAAATCGCAACCACCAGGGCTCTCATTTCTCCTCCATCTCACGATCCATCCATCCCACCTCAATCTGTTGCTGTTTGTGACCATTTTGAACCAGTCTCTCTGTCCTCTCTAGAGCAGGTCATGTGCAACCTGAAACCATCTGGCTCCCCCTTCGATGTGGTCCCCCCTCGGCTTCTAAAGGAGGTTTTTCACACTCTAGGTCCCTCCATTCTCTCGATTGTAAATAGCAGTCTATCCTCGGGTGTGGTGCCAAAATCATTAAAACATGCTGCTGTTCAACCCCTCCTGAAAAAACCAAACCTCGACCCGTCAGTATTATCCAATTTCAGGCCTGTCTCCAGACTCCCATTTGTTTCTAAACTTCTAGAGAAAATAGTTGAGTCCCAACTAAAGTGCTTCCTGGAGGATCACGCTATCCCCGAGCTATTCCAGTCTGGCTTCAAATCCCTCCACAGCACTGAGACTGCCCTACTGAAGGTTTTTAACGACATCTTCCTATCCACAGATACTGGTGACTCTGTGCTGCTTGTCCTATTGGACCTCACATCCGCTTTCGACACCATCGACCATGAGATCCTCATTGCTAGGTTGGAGCAGTGGGTGGGCATCTCAGGATCAGCCCTAAACTGGTTCAGATCCTACCTCTCTGACAGGTCTTTTTGTGTGTCCATCAATGATTTTACTTCTGCAGTGGCGGCTCTTAAATGGGGGGTTCCGCAGGGGTCCATCCTGGGTCCTCTCTTGTTCTCCTTATACCTGCTGCCACTCGGTGCTATTTTCCGGAAACACAATATACCTTTCCACTTCTACGCTGATGACTGTCAAATCTACTTCCCCCTAAGACAAAATGGTACAGGCTCTATTCAACCTCTGCTCGACTGCCTGGCTGACATCAGGGACTGGATGGCTTTAAATTTCTTAAGCTTCAATGATAAGAAGTCTGAAGCCATATTGTTCCTTCCCAATGACACAACCTCAAACCACTGCATTGACCTTTCTGCTCTACCCCTGTCCGAAAAACAAAAAGTCACAAATCTGGGAGTGATAATGGATCCTTCCATGAAACTCAACAGTCATGTAAACATGATCGTCAAATCCTGTTTTTTCCAGCTGAGGCGTCTGTCTAAGCTGAAGCCCATATTATCAAAAAACAACCTGGAGACAGTGATTCACGCATTCATTACATCTAGGCTGGATTACTGCAATTCACTTCTGCTTGGCGTCAGTCAAGCCACCATTGCACGATTACAACTGGTTCAGAACGCAGCTGCCCGATTTTTAACCAGCACACGCAAAAGAGAGCACATTACACCAGTCTTGGCCTCCCTTCACTGGCTACCGGTTCATCTTCGAATCCAATTCAAAATTCTCATGTATGTCTACAAATCGCTGAACAGTCTCGCCCCCGCCTATCTCTCGGATCTGATACACCCATATGTCCCTCCACGTGCTTTGAGGTCAGAGGATCAGGTACTCTTAATAGTTCCAGAAACTCGCCTTAAGCGCAGGGGTGACAGGGCTTTCTCTGTAGCAGGCCCAAGACTCTGGAACGAGTTACCGCTGCTCATCAAACAGGCCCCCTCCCTCTCGGTTTTCAAATCCCGGTTAAAAACTCACTACTACTCCATCGCTTTCAATGCCAGCTGATTTGTATTGGATCGTTTTATTTATGATCTGCAATGTTTTTATGTTTTTCGTGTTGTACTTCATTGTCTGTGTTGCCTGTTGCGTGTTTGTTTGTCCAGCACTTTGTGTGGACTTGTTCCTGTTTAAAGTGCTTTATAAATAAAATGGTATGGTATGGTACTCAAAGGCAGTAATGTGTTAATACTTAGGTGTAAAGTATGTCCTAAAGAAAGAAGTGCATTTATACTCAAACTTGAAGTACTTCCTACCAACAGTACTGCACTCATACTCAGAAGTACTTCGTACAGACTGTAGTGCAGTTACACTCAGAAAGTACTTCCTATAGACAGTAGTGCAGTTATACTCAAATGTATAGTACTTCCTACAGACAGTATCGTGTTAATCCTTAGGTGTAAAGTATGTCTTATAGAGAGTAGTGCATTTATACTCAGATGTATAGTACTTCTTACAGACAGTAGTGTTTTAAATACTCAGATGTAAAGTACTAGTATGTCCTACAGAAAGTAGTGCATTTAAACAGTGCATTTAAACTCAGAAGTAAAGTACTTCCTACAGACAGTAGTGTGTTAATGCTCAGATGTAAAGTATGTCCTACAGACAGTATAGTGTGTTAATGCTCAGATGTAAAGTATGTCCTACAGACAGTAGTATGTTAATGCTCAGATGTAAAGTATGTCCTACAGACAGTAGTATGTTAATGCTCAGATGTAAAGTACTTCCTACAGACAGTAGTGACAGTATTTAAACACATGCTGCTTATGGTCAGTCAGTGACACTTGTTAGCCGGAGCAGCTAACACTCTGTGAAATCCGGACTTTTACAAACACATTCCTAACTAGCCCACATTTCTATCTTACGATGTGAGCTAACTAGCAGGGTAAATGTACAATTTTATCACGCAATTCCAAACCTGCGCGTAACGTTACCAACAAACGGAAAGGATACAGTTTAAAACCCTTTAAAATTTCCTTGGCCCGGTCTTCGTCCGAAGACATTTCAGCAATTGTTTGTTTCCGTTTCTTACCGATGATCCAGAACCCGCTCCAATTTATAATTTAGCAAGGTAACCGCACAGTTAATGAATATGCTCCTAAAATAGAGCAGGGAATAAGAACAGTTGGACGAGAAGAGGATAAATCCGATTCCAGTAATGCAATCAGCTAAACATACCCCTCCACTGAACGGACATCTACCACAGCCAATCAAAGGCAAGGATTATCCCTACCAGCCAATCACAGAACGAGTAACGACATGGGCGGGACCGGTCAGATAGGGACATAAACATAGAAAACATAGACACCGCTCACTAGTGGATTGTGGATTATCTCGTCAGCTTCGCCGCCATATTGGGACGGTGTATTCGTTAGGTCCGTTCAAGAGGCTTTAATTAATCACAGCTCAACAAACCTGCACGTGTATTACTCACTAAATGTTATGACTTATTACTTCAACAAACAGATTAGAGTTCATATCTGTCATAAATGACAAGTTTATGAACTTGTCTGTGACAAGTTTATCTCTCCAACACTGCAACTGTTCAACTGTGCAAAAACTAAAATTGCACATAATCATTCATTCATTCATTCAACCTTTATTTATGCAGGCTAGCCTCGTTGAGCCACAGGGACTCATTTACAAGAGGGACCTGTCTCACTCACACCTAGGGTCAATTTACCAATCAGCCTAACATGCATGTTTTTGGACTGTGGGAGGAAACCGGAGCACCCGGAGAAAACCCACGCATATACGGAGAGAACATGCAAACTCCACCCAGAAAGGCCCCCGGTCCGGGATTTGAACCTGGGACCTGCTCGCTGAGAGGCAGCAGCTCAGTTGTGCCACCGTGCTGCCCAATCGGTGCAGATTTGCATCTACATATTCATTCACTACATCTGTGTATGATTTATTGTTATTTCTTTATTAGACATTATACTTTTGTAATTAAACAGATTCTTGTTCTTTCAACAGTGTGAATGGTTGTCTAAAGTTGTCCCAGTGATGGACTGAACACCTGTCCAGGGCAATCAGTTTTCCTGAAGAGCAGGGGCAGGGGCGGAGCTAGACTTTATTTCAACGGGTGGCCAAAGTGTTTAGGGGGGCACATTCAAATAAATAAATAAAAACTACTGTTTTGAAACATACCTTTTTGACAATTTTCACAAGCCATATTCTCTCTCTCTCTCTCTCTCTCTACTGTTTATTCTGTAGTTACCGGTGTAGAACAGTTTTTTTTTAAATCTAAGACTAAAAAGGAAGAATAAATGCATGACCAATGTTAAAAGAAGACTCTCAAATATACAGGAATTAACTCAAGTATTATAAATAACTCCAGTATTCAGATTCAGATATTCTTTATTGTCATTTGCACCATTTTATACAAACCGGATTCCAAAAAAGTTGGGTCGCTAAACAAATTGTGAATAAAAACTGAATGCAATGATGTGGAGGTGCCAACATCTAATATTTTATTCAGAATAGAACACAAATCACAGATCAAAGTTTAAACTGAGAGAATGTATCATTTTAAGGGAAAAATATGTTGTTTCAAAATTTCATGGTGTCAACAAATCCCAAAAAAGTTGGGACAAGTCCATTTTTACCATGTGTGGCATCCCCCCTTCTTCTTCCAACACTCAACAGACGTCTGGGGACAGAGGAGACCAGTTTCTCAAGTTTAGAAATAGGAATGTACACTTGAATGATAACCTCAGCTGGAGCAATAACACCACCAGCCTGATCAAGAAAGGACATCAAAGACTCTACTTCCTCAGACGGCTGAGACGAGCTGGTCTGAGAAGCTCAGTCCTCACCTCGTTCTACAGGTGTGCAGTGGAGAGCGTCCTGTGCTCCAGCATCAACGTGTGGCATGGAGGCTGCACAGTTGCAGAGAGGAAAGCTCTACAAAGAGTGGTGAAGGCTGCACAGAAGTCTGTGGGAGTCAGTCTCCCCACCATCACAGACATTTACACCTCCAGATGCAGAAAAAGAGCCACCTGCATCATGAAAGACCTCACTCACCCAGCACACTCACTCTTTGCACCACTCCCCTCGGGACGGAGGTTGAGGAGCATCAAATGTAGAACCACTAGACTGAGGAACAGCTTCTACCCTGAGGCTGTCAGACTCATGAATAAATAAATAATAAGAATAAACACTGCAAAATGTCACATCATGCTGATACTGATCTGTTTCTTGTTGCTGCGTTCATCTGTGACCATCTGCTCATGTTCGTGCTGCTGTTTATAATGATGTTTTTCTACTACATTAGGGCTTAGTGTATTACTAGCTGATGTCTCTCTTAGTTAATCCTAGATGTTATTATTGTTTTTCTCTTGCATTTGTTGTTGGATGTAACTGGGACCCTGTGTACATAATCTCGTTTTCAACACATGTACTACATGCGGTGCAAATGACAATAAATTCTCTCTGACTCTCTGAATGCTCTCCCATTCATGTCTAATACAGGCCTCTAACTGTTCAATCATCTTGGGCCTTCTTTGTCGCACCTTCCTCTTTATGATGCACCAAATGTTCTCTATAGGTGAAAGATCTGGACTGCAGGCTGGACATTTCAGTACCTGATCCTTCTCCTACGTAGCCATGATGTTGTGATTGCTGCAGAATGTGGTCTGGCATTATCTTGTTGAAAAATGCAGGGTCTTCCCTGAAAGAGATGACGTCTAGATGGGAGCATATGTTGTTCTAGAACCTGAACATAGTTCTCTGCATTAATGGTGCCTTTCCAGACATGCAAGCTGCCCATGCCACAAGCGCTCATGCAACCCCATACCATCAGTGATGCAGGCTTCTGAACGGAGCGTTGATAACAACTTGGGCTATCCTTGTCCTCTCTGGTCCGGATGACATGGCGTCCCAGTGTTCCATAAAGAACTTCAAATCGTGACTCATCTGACCACAGAACAGTCTTCCATTTTGCCACACTCCATTTTAAATGACCCCTGGCCCAGTGCAAACGTCTGAGCTTGTGGAGCTTGCTTAGAAATGGCTTCCTCTTTGCACTGTAGAGTTTCAGCTGGCAACGGCGGATGGCACGGTGGATTGTGTTCACTGACAATGCTTTCTGGAAGTATTCCTGAGCCCATTCTGTTATTTCCTTGACAGTGGCATTCCTGTTTGAGGTGCAGTGACGTTTAAGGGCCCGGAGATCACGAGCATCCAGTAGAGTTTTACGGCCTTGACCCTTACGCACAGCGATTGTTCCAGATTCTCTGAATCTTTTGATGATGTTATGCACGGTTGATGATGATAACTTAAAAGTCTTTGCTATTTTACGCTGGGTAACACCATTCTGGTATTGCTGCACTATCTTTCTGCACAACAATGGTGGAATTGGTGATCCTCTTACCATCTTGGCTTCTGAGAGACACTGACACTCTGAGAAGCTCTTTTTATACCCAATCATGTTGTCAATTGACCTAATTAGTGTTAGTTGGTCTGTTCGTTATGCTCAATTTCCTTTTTCCAGCCCCTTATCCCAACTTTTTTGGAGATTTGTTGACGCCATGAAATTTTGAAACAATGCATTTTTCCCTTGAAATGATGCATTCTCTCAGTTTAAACTTTTGATCAGTGATTTGTGTTCTATTCTGAATAAAATATTAGATGATGGCACCTCCACATCATTGCATTGTTTTTATTTACAATTTGTTTAGTGTCCCAACTTTTTTTGGAATACGGTTTGTATTATACACCACAAGTATATTGTTGTCTTAAAAACAATAAAAAAAATCACAAGATGCACATAGAGCCTTTATTGTCTTGTTAAAGTGCGACTAAACCCAAAATTAACTTTTTTTAGCTGATAAACTCCCTAGAATGTGTTTGAAATATTATCTAGCACTATGGCTGTGTTTATTTTCACATAATTGTGCATATCTGTGTAAATTGGCAATATTTGGCAATATTTGGTCTAAAACTGTGTTTACGGTAGTCCTTTGGGTTGAACAGAGGTTATTGCACCTTAATTTTCATATTGGTCAGGACTGTTCACTCTGATGTGTCTTGTACACTCTGATGTCACAAAGGTGGTTCAAGCAGAGCCAATCCCCTGCAGAGATGAGAAGTGCATACCTTATATGGAAGTGCTGCATTTCACTCCTGACAAGCGGTTTTATTTTTCTTTTCATTTTCATTTTTTTAGGCCTTTGGTTTTGGATGGAATGGGTGGAATAGATAAATACATCTACATGTTTATTCTTTGTTGTTGCTTGGTGTATGTTGTTGGCTAGAGGTTTAATTTGTTTTAGGTTGTTGCAGGTGGAGGCGTGAACAAAAGCACAACTCTACCTCCACCCCTCCTTGTCTCTCGACACGCCCATTTTCAGGGAGATTTTGGAAGGAGTTACCGATCCACAGGGTGTGGAGTTGCTCTTTAAATACGTATACTGTGCTTTACTGTTTCTTGCTCTTTATTATTGTGGAATCCTGTTCTTCAAAGCATTCAGTACACTGAAGCTTTAAATGAGCACTTTTTTAGACAAACTGAGTGACAAATTAGTGCAATAACATTGGTTAGGATCCCTAACACTAAAGAATACAACTATAGGAGCCTCAGTTCCATGTTTAGCTTTACAAAACAAAAATAAATTGCATAAAAAGTCTGTTACGGGGTGGCATGGTGGTGCAGTTAGAAGAGCTGCCACCTGACTTTAGTCTCATTTTGGGGGGGAAGGGGGCTCAAGCACTCCTACATTTTAACTCAGCACCCCTGTGTTTGGGTTCGTGTTTATTGCATTTATGATTCAATGCACATTTAAAAGGTAACAGATTGTAACACTTGGTTTATACATAATTGCTGGATGTCCGGCCCCTGAGCTGCTGACTTTCAGTGTGACCCTGAGCAGTTCAGTTGAATAGTCTTGATTTAGAGGGTGGAATACAGTTTATTTCAATTCCAAAACCTAAACCAAGTCTGGAAAAATGTAAAAGATGGATGAAGCCCTACGGCCGACCTCATGATCAGCTGAATACAACAGTGATAAACAGGAAGTACTGCATGTCCGTAACTGCAGGTATGCTTAAAGCTGTAGTTTTACTTTGTTTTGTGTGTAGATATATCAGTCAGTCAGAGTCTTTATTGTCATTTGCACCACATGTGGTGTGATGAAATGAGATTTTGTACACATATGTTGCAACTTCTGAGTGCGTAAGTTTAGCCTTTGTTATGATCAGTTACCACTAAATAATTTTGTACAAAAGGTTGCACAATAAAGCGGTGAATCGGTGATATATACCTGTACATCTGTATCTTAATGTGTCTGTATTGCATGCCACTTGCTTACTGCTACTTCTTTTTGAGCCTGGCTCTCTAAAACAGTTGTCCCAAAGAGCTCCACAGTGACTGGTCTGAATGACTATAGACCGGTGGCCCTCACCCCGATAGTCGCTAAATGTTTTGAGAAACTGGTCATGTCCCACATCAAGGCAACCGTCAACATCAATGAGGACCCTCATCAATACGCATACCGTGAGAACCGATCAACAGAGGACGCCATTTCTTCCGTGGTCCACACTGCTCTCACCCACCTGGATCAGAAAGACTCATACGTGCGTCTGCTCTTTGTGGACTTCACATCTGCCTTCAACACCATGATCCCCCAAACTCTGATAGACAAACTATCTACACTTGGACTAAGCCCCTCTATTTGTAACTGGGTACTAGACTTCTTAACAGACAGACCACAGTCCGTGAAGATCCACAACTTCTCCTCCTCCACCATAACCCTCAGCACTGGCTCTCCTCAGGGATGTGTGCTGAGCCCCCTTCTGTTCACTCTGCTCACATATGATTGTACAGCCACACTTCCAGGCTGTCATATTGTTAAGTTTGCAGATGATACAGCGGTGGTGGGATGCATCACAAACAATGATGAGTCCAGCTACAGACAGGAGGTGGAACACCTGGAGAGCTGGTGCAAAGAGAATAATCTTCACATGAATGTGAAGAAGACAAAGGAGATGATTGTGGACTTCAGAAGGAACAAACACACCCATGCCCCACTGAAAATAGGTGGGTCTGCAGTGGAAGTGGTCTCCAGCTACAAATACTTGGGTGTACACATGAATGATAACCTCAGCTGGAGCAACAACACCACCAGCCTGATCAAGAAAGGTCATCAGAGACTCTACTTCCTCAGACGGCTGAGACGAGCTGGTCTGAGCAGCCCAGTCCTCACCTCCTTCTACAGGTGTGCAGTGGAGAGCATCCTGTGCTCCAGCATCAACGTGTGGCATGGAGGCTGCACAGTTGAAGAGAGGAAAGCTCTGCAGAGAGTGGTGAAGGCTGCACAGAAGTCTGTTGGAGTCAGTCTCCCCACAATCACAGACATTTATACCTCCAGATGCAGGAAAAGAGCCACCTGCATCATGAAAGACCTCACTCATCCAGCACACTCACTCTTTGCCCCACTCCCCTCAGGACGGAGGTTGAGGAGCATCAAGTGTAGAACCACTAGACTGAGGAACAGCTTCTACCCTGAGGCTGTTAGACTCATGAATAAATAAAAATAAAATAAAAAATAAACACTGCAAAATATCACATCATACTGATGCTGATCTGTTTTCTTGTTGCTGTGTTCATCTGTGACCATCTGCTCATACAAACTCATGTTCGTGCTGCTGTTTATTCCCACTATATTAGGCTTAGTGTATTACTAGTTGATGTTTTTCTTAGTTAGTTCTAGATGTTATTACTGTTTTTCTCTTTCATTTGTTGTTGGATGTAACTGGGACCTCGTGTACATAATCTCGTTTTCATCACATGTACCACATGCGGTGCAAATGACAATAAAGACTCTCCGACTCTGACTCTAAATCGAGTGTTTGCTTATAGAGGTAAAAGATGTTTAACAACCTGTGAAAATGCACCAGAATGCAAGATGGCATATTCCAATTTTTCTGGGGGAGGACCCTCCACCAGTGTGTCCAGCCACATTGTAAATCTTACACCAATGGCCACCACATTGTTCAAGATAAAGTATCTTTTTTCACATCACATGAAACATGAGATGGAACGAAATTATGTACCGTATTTTTCAGAGTATAGGTCGCATTGTCCAATTATTGCCAAAGAATTGGAAAAATCCATAGTGTATAGGTCGCACCTACGTCAAAATGTGGACCGTGTTTAGCTCTGCTGCAAATGTCTGCCACAGGAGCGTACAGCAAAGCTTTTAATAAGATTAACACTTAAAAACAATTGTTTGATAAAAAATTATAGCAAATGTGTCTGAGCTGAACTTTTCTTTAATAAATGAATAATTTTAACAGGATAAACACCTAAAAAATATACATTTGTTAGCTGACATTATTGTGTGTCTGTATAATTTTTGTTAATAAATGATTACAAATCAGCTTATTTTATAAAAAGCCATATATAGGTCACACCAGAGTATAGGTCGCAGGGCATGAAAAAATGATAAAAAGGTGCGACCTATACTCCGAAAAATACGGTACTCAGGGTCCCAGTTACAACGAAAAATAGCAAAAATATATTCAATTCAGTTTACATAGTGCCAACTTGGCACAACAGAAGTCGTCTTATAAAGATCTAAAATATAAAATAAGATATACGCTAAACGAACCTCAAATGGTACGCTAAAAGATCTAAGACACGCAAAAATTAATGTAACACTAGCCTGGTTAAAACCAGACCCTTGTCCTTCACTTCGTTTCGTACTAGGGTCTGGGACCAGTGTTGCCAGATAGAATCCAGGTTTTCCAGCCCAAAAATCTGTTAAACACCGCCGAAAACCCGCCCAATCAGAAAGTGTCACGTGACACATCACATACAGCAAAGTTGGGGGGGGGGGGATACGAGTTAAATTAGGTCCTCTGGGTGGGTTAAAAAAATGTAGAAACGTTTCTTCTTTTATCCAACAGACTTTTTCTTTTTTTTTACTTCTGTATTTACAAATATATATATATATATATATATATATATATATAATATATAAAAAAATTCACACACACACAGTACCCCCAACTCCTGTAAAGATATATCGGTGTTTATTTGTTCAATGTGATTAATCAAAACCAGTTAAATGTGATCATTGGTGCTCTTTATTAAGAAAATCAACATGTCACATTTCAGGAACTGATTATTATAGACATATTAAATGTTCACTAATGAATATTTCTATATTTATCATCACAGTAATAGTGTTACACACGTTATTAGTTGTAAACACTCAAAATTAGTGTTTACCTATACTGTAACCTAAACATTTAAGGAATAAACATTTTTATTAATCACTTTAAAAGTTATAAATGTTGTCTTTGGTGCATGTTTGTTTTCCAAATATATTAGTGTGTGTGAATGACAGGCATAAACACTTTGTAGAACGGTGCTTTATGAAGTTCAGTCCGTTTCCTTCTATCAGTTGACCGGCAGTTCTGCCACATCCAATATGGCGGCCGCTCTGACGTACCGCCGCTACGGACCAGCCCACTCAACGAGGCGTCCACTAACTGCCTCACCAGTTCTCTGTTGGGATCGCCCTGGCAGATGACAATAGCCAATCAGTGATGGAGAAAGGTCAGAGGAGCTTTGCTATGAAATAATGATGAATGATTGTTTGAAATTCATTTAATAGTTAACTCAGAAACCGCCGATCTGACTCCAAATCCGCCCAAATTATCACCACCCGCCCGAAGCTATTTTTAGCCGCTAAGTAGAGAGTGAAAACCGCCCAAATGGCGGTAAACCGCCCAATCTGGCAACACTGTCTGGGACTTCTCCCATAGACAAGGATTTCTCCGGTAGATTTTTGACCGGACCAATCAGAGAACAGAAGGCGGAGTTTTGAACGACGTCGACTGACGTCGTCAGTTAAAATGGCTGCCGCCACGAAGGAATTTTCAAGAAAACAAGGTAAAAAACTATTATTTCTTTGCTGAGAAAAAATACATTTCTTAGCTGACGTTATATCAGAAGTGTTCCTGAGCTTAACAGTTCCTAAATCAATTCACGAAATGGTCAAATCTGCTGGATTTAAATTGTTTCGGTTTGACATTTTCCAAACAGCCTCGGGTGCGCTACGAAAATAAATTATAAAAAATCGAATTTTATCTCAAATGTTTCATCCAGGCCAACAGTCAGTAAATTAGAGCCATATAATTACACACTGGTAGCAGAAAAAATATCCACCGAGTGGTTTCTGAGCTATTTATCTGAATAGCCTCGACCTTGCCAGGCTAAACTAACAAAACTCCGCTTTCTGTTCTCTGATTGGTCCGGTCAAAAATCTACTGGAGAAATCCTTGTCTATGGGAGAAGTCCCAGACCCTAGTACAAAGCGAAGGACAAGGGTCTGGTTTTAACCAGGCTAATGCAACACTGGATGGAAATAGATCTTGTGACATTTCAGAAGTTTATCGAAACAATGCCACAGACAGTGAATACATGCTGTAATCTAAGCCGAAGGCGGTCCAATAAAATAAAGTGACCCCCTTTTTTTTGTGTCAACTTTTTTTGGCCAGGCAGTGTACGGTAATAGAAAAGTTTCACTTTTTGAATGGAATTACTGAAATTAATCAACTTTTTCACGATAATCTAATGTTATGACCAGCACCTATATTTGGAGTATTTTGGATAGGAAAAGCACCAAATGATGCATCAAACACTTTTAACCATCAGAGCCAACTGTGTGCACCTGTCGTTTAGTTTTTTAGGTTTAGTCAAGTTCTAATCGTTACAGGTTTTCGTTGGTAACGTTAGCATGTCACAACCCATAGTTTACTTGTTTTGTAGAAAGAAACAGACGGCCGGGTTTGAAGTTGAACCAACGTTTATTGTGTGAGATTTCAATCTTTCTTGGCAGCAGCCTTCCTCATGGCAGTTAGGACGTTGCTCAGCTCTTCTCTCTTTCTCTTGGCTCGGATGTGAGTGCCGATCTGAAAAACAAACAAGCGATGGACTTCAGAGAGGAGTCTTCATAACGTGTGCTTATTGTAAAATCATGTCATAACCTCACACGCAGCCCGGCAAGTCTTTATATCAGAATCACGACCAGAGGTCTGACCAACGATCCAAACCCCCAGACAAGAACCCATGTTGGTTAGCCTGACAGGGTTCCCCGAGCCCGGTCCACGTCCGAACAAGGTCAAGAGTCCGGGCTTGAACAAGGTTGGGAGCCTGGACCAGAAGGGTCCCAATGATGTCACACCGGGGGGGAGGGAATAAATAAAGCTTTAAAATTCTGACCGGAACGAGCATCTTCTTTAGTGGACGTGGCGTGAAGGATCTACACTACATTAAACAGCAATAACGGTGAGTCTCAGAGGGCGGGGCCAAACATTTCTCATAGATTTAAGAAGAAAAGTGAATTTGAAATTTGGAGCAACAAAGGCATGTTGGTGATTGTTTCTGGGTGGTTGGTGCTCACTCAATCTCCACATCCACAACGTGCACCCATCAACGAATAAAACTGTTTATGCCTGAAGCCTATATATTTTATCTTTCTTTTCTTTTTTTTTTTTTACAACGCTCTCACAACCATCTGCACGGAACAATCTCCACAAGCTGGACACTTCCTGTATTTACTGCAGTCCTGTGGGTCCAGAGAACCTGGACCTGTTTGTCTATGCTTATTGTGAAAAACACACAAAGGTCTCTGAGCTTTAGTACCAGATGTCAGCCAGTCCCTCTGACAGGTTTCAGGTGCTCATGGCACAAATGGATCAAACGTTCGAGCCTTAAAGCTTCAGTATGTAGCTTTTTTTATAAACATATTTCACTCTGTCACTACCTCCTGACAGACTGATGTTAGCCAGGTAATCTCTGAAAAAAAATAAAAAAAATATTGTCCCCTTGCTTCTCCAGGTGGTAAATAAGCATTTCTAAAAAGAAAAGGTGACACGCCATTTTCCAGCCAATAAAAACAGAGTTTGTAACCAGCCAATAAAAACAGAGCTTGAATTTGAATCAGCCAATAAAAACAGAGCTTGAATTTGAATTTCAGCAGACCATGGGAGAGCAGAGCCATATATGGCTCTGAGGGGGAGGGATCAGAATGCTTTGCCTGTTGAAATTTTTTCTAAGTGCTGCAGTTCTACAGAAACTGCAGACTGCACCTTTAAGGCCCAGGCAGAGCTCAGCGTATGGCCTGTGCGCCGCTCTACGCGCCGTGTTCTGTGCGCACGCGTTCACAAGCACAGCTCTGCGTTCGTTCTCGCATTAAATGCTCGCGTTTTCGCTCCAAATTCTTGTCGTAATAGCCTATATGCCACGGGGGGGCGTGACGTACTTCCGGCAAAATGCAACACCTACCCGCCACTTCCGGTTCCCATCCACCTCCGTTGTTGCTAGCGTTAGCTCCTAGTAGCAAACCATGACAACGACCCGAAACGGGAAGCGGCCGCGCGCTACCGGCACTACACGTGAGTACCGTTGTGTCCGCCCACCGGTGGGAACAGCTGTTCCGCGGGGGGGTTTCGGCGAACATTTATCGCGGCTATCCGTAGGGGGAACGTCGCCATAATTTTATATGGTTTTATATGTGTATAGAGTTGTTATTGGTGTGTATGCCGATGTTTTATTAATTGTATTTAGTCATTTATGTTCGTGTCTTTCCCGCTAACCGGAAGTGCGCCGTCTGTGTAATGACTGCGGAGGTGCTGGAACGGAAGCCTGTGGCATATAGGCTATTTGAGCAACAGCAGGGCGGAGCGTTTACCTACGGGACAAACTGAGGTTGCTGATTGGTCATTTGCTGACACGCCTACTGAATTGATTGAGGTCGGGTGGGGAAAAAAAGGCACAGGCTGCGCAGCGGTTTTCTGTCTTTATATGTTAATAAAAAGTTCTAAAAAATAAAATAAAAACAGGGAGCGCTGGTCCAGCACACCAGAACACCAGGAAATATTTAGAACCTCGCGCAGCCACGTTGGACATGAGTTTAGTTCGCTCGTGACAAATTCATTCATTTCCTTCTCATGAGGAAGGAGGAGGAAGCGATCACTTGACTTTTGGCAAAAAAACAAAATAAAAGTCCAGATCAGGGATGAAGAAGGAGAATTTAATAAATTTGTGTCTCATACAAAAGAGTCCGGCGCCGGGCAGTTTATTGTAGACAACGCACCTCGCGTACGCGGTCGTAAAATATGAGCTTTGCGCGTTCGTGCCCTGCGGGGCTACGCTTGTGCCTCTGCATACGTACAGCGGCGTACTGCCTTACGCAGAGCTCTGCCGGGGCCTTTATACCTAGAAAAATTACATGTTTCTACAACAACCGTATTGGTACTTTGTTTTATTATTGCAACGTGTGAAAATACACACAAGTTTTTACCTGTTTGTATCAAGTTTTGTGTTATGTGAACCACAGATGTGATTCACATTTTTATTGTTCTACAATTCATTTTTCATGTAATTGTCTATAAACCTGCTCCATTTGATACTTTTTTTTAATTTAAACATGGATACTGTATATTCTTTCTGTGGACCTTTAAAAAAATTTTTTTTTTTTAATTTCATCGAACCCCAGGACTGTGCTGATTGGATAACGATCTGTGGTAAGACGTTAAGTCGTTTAGAGTTGGTGCAAGTCCCCCCCACGCTGCAGGTTGTCAGCGTCTGACTGGATGCAGGTAACTTGTCAGATGTACTACGGCTGACGAGAGGTTTTGGGCTGCAAGTGCATCATTTCAAATGGAAATGTATTTTTTGGTGCTGTTACGTTGTATGACAAACCATAAGAATAAAACGGAAAAGAGCCACCGATTTCTATCACCTCAAAACACTGAACACCAGTCAGGAAAAAACAAGATGCAAGCCTGTCAGAATCCCATACTCTGCTGTAAAACCAATAAAATCACAGATGTTTAGTTTAAACGTGACTATATCTCAGTTAATATTAACACAGATGAACTTTAGAGGGAAACGAGCTGCAGCAGCAAATTTGACAGGATGCATTTCCTGTAAACATGAAATGTGTCTTATTTTACCAAAGAGCTGCTTCTTCCCTCTCACATGAAACTAAAGTGAGGCAATTAGGGTTTTTAAATTTATGACTTCCAGGAAGATTTTTCAGTTTAACTGCTTAAGACTAGTTGTTGGGTTGAATACATTTTCATTGTTATGCTGATGATACAGTTATATTTGTCAATAAAACCCAATGAATCCAATCAGTTACTTAAACTACAAGCATGTCTTCAAGACATAAAAACCTGGATGACCCTTAATTTTCTGCTTTTGAACACAGACAAGACTGAGGTTTTGGTGTTTGGACCTGAGCACAATAGGAATTAATTTTTCAGTCTTTCACTCTCCTTAGATGGCATTAATTTGGCCTCCAGTTCTAATGTTAAAAATCTTGGGTCTTATTTTTGATCAGGCCACATGTTTTATCTCCACATTAAAAACATTAATAGAACCACTTTCTTCCACCTGCGTAATATTGCTAAAATTTGAAACATATCTAAAAATGATGCAGAAAAACGTGTTCATGCATTTGTCACATCTAGACTGGACTATTGCAATGGTTTATTATCTGGGTGTCCAAAAAACTTCTTTAAAAAGTCTTCATTTAATCCAAAATGCTGCTGCCAGAGTCTTAACTGGAGTTAGTAGGAGCGAGCATATCTCTCCAGTTTAAGCTACTCTCCATTGGCTCCCTGTCAAATTCAGAATAGAATTTAAAATCTTAACTCTAACCTACAAAGCTCTCAACAACCTAGCTCCATCTTATATCACAGATCTTATTGTTCCATATTTTCATAACAAAGCACTTTGCTCTCAGACTGCAGGTTCACTTGTGGTTTATAGTTTCCAAAAGCAGAATGGGAGGAAGATCTTTCAGTTGTCAGGCTCCTCTCTTGTGGAACCAACTTACAGTTTGTCTATAAGGCTGGCACATTGTCCAGTTTTAAGACTGAGATTAAGACTTTCCCTTTTGATAAATCCTAGTTAGGGTTGACTTGTTATGCTGCCATAGACTTACGACTACTGGAGGACAAATTGACTTCATTTCCTTAAATTAATTGTTACAATTGAACAGTTTTCAATGACATTTGATTCTATTTCTATTTTAACATGTGATTCTTGACCTGTCATTGTGCATCTGTTCCTCTCAAACCCAGGCGGTTGAAGCAGATGACTGCTTGTCCTGAGCCTGGTTCTGCTCATGAGGGAGTTTTTCCTTTCCACTGTCGCCTTAATGTTTGCTCAAGATGAGTGTCTGTGATGGAGTTAAATTCAAAGCAGTCTGCTCCTCAGATAGTACTGTACTGTATTAACTTTTTTTTATTTATTAATATGGATGTTTCTGTACATTGCCCTGAGATGACTTCAAAGTCAAAGTCAACTTTATTGTCAGAACTGCAATATGTACAGGACATACACAGGATTGAAATTGCATTTCTCTCTGTCCCTCGGTGCAACAGTAAACATTTAAACACTAAAACATTTAATAAACATAAGCATAAAATGAAATAATAAAAGTGTAATACCGTCCTGAGTTTTTGCACATTAGTTTTTGCATAGTAGTATGAAAGCATGAAAAGTTACACCAACACTAAAACACTAAACATTTAATAAACAGAAGCATAAAATGAAATAAGTGTAATACTGTCCTGAGTTTTTTGCATAGTAGTATAAAAGTGTAAAAGGTATATCTATAAAATTTCTGGCATTGACATTTGTAATAGACTTCTGTTGTGAGTTGGTGCTATACAGGTACAATTAAACTAGGGGTGCACCGACAAATGGTCCAGGCCAATTTATCAGCCCCGATTTCCTTTATTTTGGTAAATGGGTTGATACTTGCAAGAGAAACCGAATATTTTTTAAGTTTTAACAACAATTGTCTGAACTTCATTTATATTTCAGAGCATTACCTCATGGCCAATTAAAACAAGTTTGTATTGTTTCTAAAATATTGTTCAAGAGTATGTTTTTCAACAAAATAATATTGGAAAATTGAAGGTGCATTGTGATCTTATAACACCCGACAGTGTCACTTATAAAAGAAAATTAGTATAGGCCAAAATCGGAATAGACAGGTCAAGACTTTAGAAATTCATGATCGGACAGAAAACTACAATCGGTGCACCCCTTAATAGTTTAATTAAGGGGTGCACTGATTGTAGTTTTCTGTCTGATCAGAAACCAGAGCTTAAATTTCAGTTCAGTTGAGAACTGAAATTTAAGCTCTGGTTTCTGACTGGATGCTTGGGTATTTTGCAGATATCGTCAGCGGCTGTGCCCGTACTCCCTAAACTCTTGACAGACGTCGGACATCGTCATGAATATTTGTGTTTTTGGTCACTTAGTGCTGACTCTTCGCATGCGATTGATGGTTCAAACCAAGCCGTTGCTGCAGGGAAGGTTTGGACCACAAGGGGCAGCTACAGGACCAGATGTGGCACTCACCCTCTTCTTGATGAACTTCAGGGCTCTCTTGTCCTTGGACACCTTGAGCAGCTCCATGGCTCGCCTCTCGTACGGCGCAAACCCACACACCTCACGGATCATGTCACGAACAAACTTGCTGTGCTTGGTCAGCCTCTGGACACAAGTTTAAAGACAGGTCAGCCTTTATGTTCATGCTCAAAAGACGAAATTGTGCCTCGAAGACCCGGGGAAGGAGACCACACTCACCCCTCGCCGACGGCTGTGTTTGGGGGCAGTCACGTTCTTGGTGACAGGATGACCTTTATTAAGGCCCACTGCCATGGGGTAGCGGATAGCCATGTCTGAGAAGAAACAAAAGTACAAATGTGAACTTTATTAATTAGCCTTACACATTTGATAAATATCAGCTGATTGTGGTATTCCCCTATAGACCGGTTCCCATTTGGCTCCTCAGATAAATAATGTTAATTTTCTTTTCATGTTTATGAATGCTTGTGTACAATGCACGGAGATGACTTCTGTTGTGACTTTATCTAAATAAACTGATTTAATAATGAAGAACGGACAGTGAAAAATACAGCTACACTCTAAGAGCTGGTCTGGAGAAGATGGTCTGCAGTTAGTGTAGACATGAATTGTGCATTATATTTTTGTTTATAAAAATAAGCGCCTAGAACTTTAGTTCCTGAGGACTTCCCTCATGCACATTATTCTGCGAAAGGTTTCTTTATGCAGAGCAGAGCTCATACAAGTGTTTACATTCAGTAATCTGTACATTTTAAGAGCTGACGTGCTGTCAGAAACGAACCGGCTACGACAACGTTTTATCAATAGACAGCCAAACAATATTGAGAATGGATGTTAAGTAAAGTCGTTTAAATCCTCTCGCTTAAAAATCCACGTCAGAAAATGAAGGATGGCAAAGATTAGAAGCAGATTTCAACTAAAATTTAAAGCGATAATGAAAACCTACCTACTTCTTAATGGCGTTCGAACCGGAAAGACTGTTGTCCTGAAGGGGCGGGGTTTGAAGGGATTACCCCGGAAGTGTAAGCTTTTCTTCTTCTTCGGTTTTCATTTGCGGATGGCATTCACAGTTTTGAAGCATTACCGCTTCCTGCTGGTTTGGATTGTAAACTGGAATGACTCAAAAAAATCAAAACAAAAAACAAAACATAAACAAAAAAACATATATCCATAAGGACGGATAGATAAATAAATAAATAGAACTCATATTCTTTCAAACAACTGAGTCAGTTTCAGGTACCTCAACAAGATGTTGGTACTTTCAGATCTTTAATTCCCTTGTAACAACACAGGGTTGATCTTAATTTTATTCCAGTGAGACTATAGTCTCACTGGAATAATAATTAATCATTTGCCTTCTTTGATGACTGTATTTATTGCAGATCAGTAGCACATGCTCTATGGTCTCATATGGTGGCAGGTGTGGGTGTTTCACCTTTTTCTACCCACTTTTTTTTTTTTATGTTGTCAGTACTGGGGCTTGAACCGGCAATCTTCCGATCACAGGCCCACAATCTCTAACCTCTGCGCCACCACTGTAAAACACGTGTGCAGAAAAAGCACCTACAAAAAAGGCCTAATTGTAAATTTGAGCCCCATTTAAAAAAAAGAAAAATAGAATTAAATAATTATCTGTGAATTATCTGTCATTGGAAGCATATTGCTGCTAAGGAAAACAAAATATTTTAGAACAATATGTTATAATGGGACATTATATTTGTACGAACCTGTACAAATCTGATATTTATATTGTACAATTCTGATCTTTACATTGTACAAACATGAACTTTATATTGTACAAACATGATCTTTATATTGTACAAACATGATCTTTACATTGTACAAACATGATCTTTATATTGTACAAACATGATCTTTCCATTGTACAAACATGATCTTTATATTGTACAAACATGATCTTTATATTGTACAAACATGATCTTTATATTGTACAAACATGATCTTTATATTGTACAAACATGATCTTTATATTGAGTTTATACAGACTGAAGACCCACTTGTTCAAAAAAGCTTTCAGTGTGTAACTTTTATTACTTTTGGTATTTTAATATGTAGCATTTTTTTATTTCCATTGCCTTTTTATTTCCACTTGTTCAAATAAGCTTCCAGTGTGTAACTTTTATTACTTTTGGTATTTTAATATGTAGCATTTTTTATTTCCATTGCCTTTTTATTTCCACTTGTTCAAAAAAGCTTTCAGTGTGTAACTTTTATTACTTGTGTTATTTTAGTATGTAGCATTTTTTATTTCCATTGCCTTCTTTTATTGCTGTTGTTTCTTATTCTATTTTCATTGATTTATTGTTCCAGTTTATTCATCTTTTTATCCTGTTAAGCACCTTGGTCAATGCAAGGCATTGTAGGAAGGTGCTATACAAATAAAGTTTATTATTATTATTTATTATTGTAAAATCTGATCTTTACATTGTACAAACATGATCTTTATATTGTACAAACATGATCTTTACATTGTACAAACATGATCTTTATATTGTACAAACATGATCTTTATATTGTACAAACATGATCTTTATATTGTACAAACATGATCTTTATATTGTACAAACATGATCTTTATATTGTACAAACATGATCTTTATATTGTACAAATCTGATGTTTATATTGTACAAACATGATCTTTATATTGTACAAACATGATCTTTATATTGTACAAACATGATCTTTATATTGTACAAATCTGATGTTTATATTGTACAAATCTGATGTTTATATTGTACAAACATGATCTTTATATTGTACAAACATGATCTTTATATTGTACAAACATGATCTTTATATTGTACAAACATGATCTTTATATTGTACAAATCTGATGTTTATATTGTACAAACATGATCTTTATATTGTACAAACATGATCTTTATATTGTACAAACATGATCTTTATATTGTACAATTCTGATCTTTACATTGTACAATTCTGATCTTTACATTGTACAAACATGATCTTTATATTGTATAAATAAACGTGATCATAAATTGTACAAATGAGATAATCATATCGTTGAAAACTTGGTAAAGAAACAGAAAGTTAAACTGGGTTTCTTTTTCAGAAATAGATCCTGTCTAACACTGAATGCTAGGAAACAACTTGTAACTGCTACTTTGCTTCCCTCCATTGATTACGGTGACATCATCTACATGAACAATCTTACAAGCACCCTGCAGATGTTGGATGATGTCTATCATGGTGCACTAAGATTCATAACTGGCTGTGATTATCATAACCACCACTGCACCCTGTACTGTATTTACTGGTTAACTGGACATCATTATCCTCATGCAGGCTCTTCCACTGGTACATTTTCATCTTTAAATCACTTCTTGGTCTGCTGCCTTCATACATCTCCTCCACTTGGTCAGTGCAGCTACAGCGTGCGCTCTCAGGACATGATTACCTGCAGTGTTCCATCCATGAGGACTGAACTTGGCAAAAGGGCCTTCTCCTACTCTGCTCCTGCTTCCTGGAATATCTTACAAAAAGATCTGAAGGGATTTTGAACACCTGCCAAGTTCATGGCAAAACCCAACACAGACATGTTCCTGTTTTTAGTTTTCTACATCACTTTACATTGTAGCTGTTTTTGTTTCAATTTTTAATATCATCTTCAATTTATTTAATTTATACGTTTTCTTTTATGTCTATTGTTGTCATCATTCTTTGTTAAAATCAGGTCTCTTGTAAATGAGTCCTCAAAGCTCAATGAGACTAACCAGTCTAAATAAAGGATGAATGTACAAACATTATAATTATACTGTATTGTACAAATGTGATATGTATAAACATGATAATTATATTGGACAATATTATTATTATATATAATTATATTGTACAATTGTGATAATTTCATATATGGTGCTATGCTTTTAGCCTGCATTCTATACTGTACTGGTACAAACTTCACAAGTATGCTAGTATGATGGCTAATTGGCAGATGCTGATCAAGTTTTACTTCATGTCTAAGACGTGGAGATCCTGATGCTGCTGCGCACTGTGGATGAAGTTGTTATCAGTCTGAGCACTCTGAGAAGAATCCTGAACAGTACAGAAGGAAAAACCAGTCCGATCCTCTAGATGTGGCGGACTTCTTCATTGACCAGCTGCAGAGTTACGGGAGGCTTCATGGATAGTTTCACCACCTTAAATGAGTTCAGGGTGGATGTGTTGTGACTCAAAGTACAGTGAGACATCCGTTATAACTTCTTGACCCCAGGGGTGTAGAACGAAGGTGAAGGAGGTGGCAGCTGATGCCTTTGAATTATGATTTATCAATTACACACCATTTTCTGAAGGAGAAACAATTGAACGTTTACGGAGTTATTGTAAACGTAGTTTTTAACTCTACATTAGCACTCCATCTGCATTAAACGGGTATTAAAAGTTTTCCCTTTCTTTCAGAGAAAATGTGCACCCCACAACCAGATTATAAATATTAACTTCTGCAGGAGGAGCTGCAACAAGAACACCCACATCATCCTCCACAGCAGAAATGAAGGCTCCAAGTGGACGTCCAATTCTTATGTACACCATCCCACGTCTATTTGGGGGACAAGAACATCTGGCGGAGGTCTCCTAGAAGGCAGTGGAGTGTCAACAAAGAGAACCTTATCCTTGCGATGAAACAGTGTTCAGTTTGTGTTGCCATATACAGGGGGTCCCCGACTTACGAGAGAGTTCCGTTACTATGACTATCTCCATCCATCCATTTTCTTCCGCTTATCCGGGGTCGGGTCGCGGGGGTAGCAGCCTAAGTAGGGAGGCCCAGACTTCCCTCTCCCCAGCCACTTGGAGCAGCTCCTCTGGGGGAATCCCAAGGCGTTCCCAGGCCAGCCGAGAAACATAGTCCCTCCAGCGTGTCCTGGGTCTTCCTCTGGGTCTCCTCCCGGTGGGACATGCCCGGAACACCTCACCAGGGAGGCGTCCAGGAGGCATCCTAACCAGATGCCCGAGCCACCTCAACTGGCTCCTCTCGATGTGGAGAAGCAGCGGCTCTACTCCGAGTCCCTCCCGGATGACTGAGCTTCTCACCCTATCTCTAAGGGAGAGTCCAGACACCCTGCGGAGAAAACTAATTTCAGCCGCTTGTATCCGAGATCTCGTTCTTTCGGTCATAACCCAAAGCTCATGACCATAGATGAGGGTGGGAACGTAGATCGATCAGTAAATTGAGAGCTTTGCCTTTTGACTCAGCTCTCTCTTTACCACGACAGACCGGTACAGAGTTATTGTGGATACGGACACTGAAACAGTGTTCAGTTTGTGTTGCCATATACAGGGGGTCCCCGACTTACGAGCGAGTTCCGTTACTACGACTATCTCGTAAGACGAAAATCTCGTATGTCGGAACACGTGTTCTCGTAAGTCCGGATTTTCTGTCAAGTCGGAAAATTTATGCTAGCGCTACTACGAACACTCGTTTTTCATCACATATGTTCATACTAGTTCATAAACATGCTCAGAAACTTGTTTCCAAATGGTTAGCTAACACACTTTCATCTAAAAACACATAAAAGTGCTGTATTTTCTGTATGTTCTTTACAAATTTACTGTTCGTTAGTGAGCTCGTAAGTCCGGAACCTCGTAAGTAAGAGCGCTCGTAAGTCGGGGACCCCCTGTAATGTCAAGAGAACTTTACGCACCAGCACACAAAGCTAAAGAGCTATGGATCTTCCTGAGGACATACATACATGTACGTACAGCCTTATATGCTGTCCCAAATGTCCTGTCACATTAAGATGGGGCTTCTTTGTGTCCTTGATGTGTAAAAGATAATCAAAATAAAATGGTGTTCCTTCCGTGCACTGAATAAGGACATTACCAACTTACTAAACTGGCTCCCTTGATTCTACGCTGTTATTAACGACCTAGTCCTGTCAGTAAACGACAGAGGAGCTCCCAGTGCTGCGTCGCTGCCGTGAGGAAGTCGAGCGAGACTTAACCATAAACTGTTGTGAACTCACCTGGAAGGTATGAAACAAAACAAAAGGAAAAGATTGACCAGTTGATGATAGTGGTCTTTCAATCGATAGTGGTCTTTCAATCGCATGCCGATTTTTTAGCTAAATAATAGCTGCCAGTGCCAACTTATTAGACTTGCACAGCTAAACTGTAAGGAACATCATGAATATGACAGCACAAGTAATATTCAATCAACAGACCAAGAAAAAGCTGAAAATTTTCAGCAAAATAGGAAATTTTAATGTTTTAACTCAATACTTTTAACTTTAGGGTTAAGTTTTTCATTATTACAGAATTTGAATCCCTCTAGTCTCTAATAACGATAATCACTCACACTGTCAAGGCCTGTAATAATTACAACAATGTTTTTGTTTTTTCCCTCTTTGGACTAATATAGTTCATTAAAGTTATTAATACCTCAATGCAAATATATTACAATATGTTATAATAATACAATAATAAATACACCAAACTGCTGAAAAACAAACTGTTCATTTTTTATTGTTCTCATCTGTCAACAAACTTTGTTCAGCTTGTAATTTCACACGTGCACATTTATTCCCATGTAACTCTCAAAAACATATAGAACAGCTACTGAAATATCAATATTTGTTTCTGAAGCGTTGGATTTAAAGTTAGCAGTGAACTTGTTTTTGGAATGTTACAAATTGAGCTTTTTCTTTTTATGTATCTGCAAATTTTAATCAATACAGTATATATATATTTCATACAGGTGAACATCCAAACTTGACACTTTTTCAAATGTTCTATATAGATTAACCAAGAGAAGTTGCACACGTTCTGTACATGCTTTGGACAAAACAACTTTGCTCTCCTTTATATTCCTCAAACTGCCCAAACACTTTCAGTACAAGGTGTTCCTGTCCGTTCTTCTTCAGATCTTCTCAGTTTTAAAATCTCTTCTCATTGAAAAATAACTGTAAATAAACCATTTACCTTTTGTAGCACTGTAAGGGGTACCCCCAATATTATTCAACAAAATCTGATCTCAGTGGTGATATAAAATCCTGACAATTTTTCCAGTAATTCTTAAATTTGCCATATTTGTGCATATTTCTGTACACAAACATTCAGCTTCAAACCAGAAATGTGTTCACAAATAAAATCCAGGCACTTCCTGTTCTTCAGTGCTCATTTCACCATCCATTTAGTGTGAAAGCTTAACCTATTTTCAGTCATTTGCCATTACTGTACTTATGTTTGTATTTGATGGTTTACATTTGAATACCCTTGAACCGTATGAACTGACTGGACACCATTCTGTTCATTTCTCTCCTTCCATTGTAATATTTGTTGGGTACCAAATAGGGCTTTAATAGAATACTCGAGTAATCGACAGAGCGATTACTTAAACCTGTATCGAGTTTTTAAATTTCAAGTCGAGTGTTCGTAGTGACGTCATCACGTCGCAGTTACAGAACAGAAAATGAATCAACTTCCTGTTTGGAGCGCGTTGCGAACCGGTGTTACACCATATTCTGTGACCACCGTGTATTGGGACCGTAGGGGGCGGTGTTGCATGAACTGTTGCAGGTCACAGAATATGGTGCAACACCGAGTCCAGTGACCGAACCAGAACCAGCTTCCTCGGACGTTGTTTCACAAATAAAAGGCAAAAAATATAAATCTCTAAACCTACAAAAACCTATTAACATATTAATTTCTAAAAGTAAACCTAATGCGCAGCACCACAGGCGGTGGTGCAGGGTGGTCAACCGCCACACTGTTTTTAGTTTCGTTTTTGACGTGCCACACATTTTTTTTTCACCTTTGCAGCTTAATAATGATAACTAACAGTTTTGGGTTTCCTGTGACTTATTTGTTGAAAGATATATGGTAGGAGCATAATACTGTATATGCTCCCAATGTTTTGTTGGTCTTTTTTTGTAAATAATAATTTATATACTCATGCATGCTCAATAATCCAGGTAGAAAAATCCATTTTTTTTGTGTGCTTTGTTTCGTCTTGTTTTTTTGGGTGTCCAGAGGACCAGACTTAGCTTTTTTGAATAATTTATATATTTTTTTGTGGTTTTAATTAGTTAATTATTTTTTGCATCTTGAGATCCTATGACATAATCAACTACTCGAGTATTATTATGTTAATGTCGAGTTTTAAAATTATTTACCCGTTCAACCCCTAGTACCAAATGGCATAACCTGATCTAAACTATGCTGAAGTCAAGGGAGTTTTGATGAAGCAGTATGCTGTCCATTTCAGCACGCAGTTCTGGGTATGAACCGTTCCAGAGCCGGCCCACAAGTATGTGCAATAATCGGTCACCTTTCCAGACCTACTGGTGTAAATAGCACCTCGATTTTGTTAACACAAATCTGACCCTGTAGCAAACCTTAGCATCCTTCTGAGTCCTGCCTCGTCCAGTCCTCTGATGTACTGCTGTAGAAAACGACGACTCTCTGCTTCAGTTGCAGGAGATGCATCCGGTAGCTTTAGAAACCTTCTGGTTGTCGGCTTTTTTTCTTCATACATCTGCAGGACAGCTTGTGGGCTAGAAAATGATTCCTTTAAAACGTGTCTAGCAGTTGAAGACATGTGTTGTGCTGCATAGCTTGGTTTTTGGATCAAGAGATTGCGTGCTGCATTTACGAGGACTCTTTTCAAATTCTCTTGTGTTGGAAGTTTTGTCACATTTAAGCGATACAAAAGATCAACGAGTCCATCTAGGTCCTCATCTAGACAGTCTGCGTTTAAGGCGGTGGTCACAATATCCCTGTGTGACTGACCGATGTACAGGAGAAGGCTTTCAAACAGCATTTCATCTGAGACTTCACTCTCTCCAAAAATGAGAGCAACAGAAAAAGCAGGGGCAAGGCGACAAGGAAAGTATCCATGATCTTTAAATCCCTTAAGCAGGATCCGGCCTATGGATTTCCAGTCTTCTTCGTCCCATTCATGAGGCAATGTTGGGACCCTCACTTCCACCCCAACTGCTATTTTGTCCAGAAACTCAGTCCAAAATGCGGCGTACGCGTCTATTGAGACGCCATCTTGATCAGCTCCCTTTTCATCTATAAAAGTAAATTTCAGAGTTTGTCTCAGGAGAGTTTGCTCCTTAAACTGCACTATCATCTCCTCGAGAAGCTTGCTCCTGTGAAGTTTTATGGTGGCACACGTAATTTCACATGAAGCTGTATTGGTGCTTGCTTCATCACCTGGTGCTGGAGCGAAGTGTGCTGTGCTCGAGGAGGCGAGTTCAACAGATCTGAAGCCTGACTCGTCTCCTTCGAACTGCATGGTAGGTTGATGTTTCAAAGGGTCACCAAGTTCACCAGCCATGGGCTCTCCATGGACTGGACTGAAAGTCGCCTCAGATGTGTTGGACAGCGCATCTGGATCAAGCTTAAAGTCTGATGACAGAATGGCGATGGTTTCAGTTACTTGCTCATCTTTAGGCATGTCCATCATTTCAAGATTATTTCCATCACACGTCTCCCCACCCTTATCCTCACCATCCAAACTGATCAGACTTTTAGTGCACAAGTAAAATCTTAACATCCCTAATCTCTTTACAGCGTACAATTCCCCCACTGTGGTATTGTCATCCAACACAGGTTCTTCCCGGAAGTCCAATAAGTCATGACTGAATGTCTCGAAACGTCCAAAGCTGCATTCTCCATTTGGGAAGAAAAGATCTTTGCAATAATTAATAAGATCCGACTTCTTTGAATCTTTGAGTACATCAAATGCCCATGTTCCTCCTCCCGTGCGTTTCCTCACTTGTCTGCCTTCATGAATCCACCCCAGATCAATTCTTCTGGTCGTTTTTTCAGCCAATTTGTTGTATTGCATGTACGGTCTTTTCGGCTTTGGATTGGTTGGCTCAGCTTGATCTGAATTCGTATCATCTTCACTATCGACGGCCATCTTCCTCTTTCGTTTGTCAAGCAGGGAATGTTTTTTGGAATGTTTTGTATTTGTACCTTTATTTTCCGAACAGAAGTGTCTTACTGCGATTCGGTCCCCATACTCTGGGAGGTAACCAGAGAGAGCGCCATCATCCATGCAGCCAATAACTGTTGCATCAATCTGTGGAGACAGAAATTCATATTAGAGCTCGCAGACAAGCTTAGATACTGCTGCATCCTGTGGCCATACAGGGAGGGGGTGCACACACACACACACACACACGCACGTGCACACACAGATAATCTGTGTGTCTTCCATAGTTGCCAAGTCCCTTTATTATAAGCGAGGTTGGCCTTGTTTTTTTCTAAAGTCGCTTATAAATTTTGTGAGTTGCGTGTTGTGTTTTTTTGGGCTTGTTTTTCTTTCTGAGTGAAAACAAAAGACGAGCGTTAGGTACCGGTAGTTTGTCTCTTCACGCCCCCCCACTTCCACAGATGTTACGTTCAGGTGCAGCTGGTGCCAGTTTGTGCTGCAAAGATTTCACTCCAACCTAGGAGGTGCTCGAGCGCTTTAACAGTAACATGTACTCTGTGGAAGGAACCTTTGGAAGCACAGAGACAGATGCAAACGAAAACAGCGATGACGGACTGTAGTTCAGGTAAAAGCTATTTTTACATATTTTTCATCTGTACCAGGCTTTATGCTAATTTTCCTGTATGGGATTTCTGTGTTACAGATGAACAGACCTGATGGAGAAGCAAGAAGGACAAGGAAAGAAGATGGTTTCACACTTGACCTGCTTGAGTTGGCTCATGTGCGTCTGCTTTTACACAGAGTTTAAAGAAAGTTTTTTTGTTGACTGTGTTGACTATGAATTTGCTGATAAAAAAAATAAATGTGTATGCATCCTTTATGATTGTCTATTGTTGTTATTGTTGTCATTACTCTTTGTTTAAAATTCAGGGCTCTCAGGTATAGTCTCCGAGGCTCAGTGGGATTAATTAAAGGTTACATATACAAAATCTTTTTTTTTTTCAGAGCGTAAAAGTAAAAGTACGTTATTCAAAGTGTTTAGCATAATTTTGCTGTTTATATGTAATGCCATAATAAATGTATGTTTACATATTGTCTAAAAACGACCTCTGTTTTACAAAATGTGGTGGGTTGCCAGTTGGGCTCGTTTTCATAGAGCAGTTTGCTTGTTTCTATCGCGCGATCTGGCAACACTTTCTCTCACACATCATGAGGTTGAATGGTTTTCATTTGCATCAACCATTTTCTACAAAGTTGGCATACTTTCAGTAAATAAATCATTTGAAGCCCCTACGTGCCTGAGGCAATTTTACACAAATCACTGTCATCCATAACTAAAGTGACGATTAAACAATTACTTTGAAAAAATCTCACATGCATCTCACATGTAAAACATCGTGGGCTAGCGCGGACGAAAAGACTAGCTTTTATCATGTATGCTCGTGATACTAATTAATTAACAATTGTTATAATAGCGATAAATACGACAAAAATATTTGTGAGTGACAAACAGACTTACGTGTTCTTCTTCCATGCGCAAAATATTCTCCTCTAGTACTCCACGGTGTCGCAGAAACAGCAACAATGAGCTATCCATGTTTAGCCTCACGCAAAAACTTCTTCTTACTCTTACCTGAGTCTTCTGTCCATGCAGGCTAAAAGCTCACTACCGCCACCATCTGGATTAAATTATCCCGTTTGTACAATATACTGTATCTAACAAAGTTTAATCAGGTCCTTTGGACAGATTCTTTTTATTGAAACATTTCAACTTTCATCTAAAAGACTTATTCAGTCTAACACCTTCTCATAGTGGATCAATCAGTTCGTTGTTGACAGGCATAAATACTAGCTGTTCACATTAAGGAGGACCATCAGACATGTTGGATTTTTCTACTTGGATTATTGAAGAGCATGCATCAGAATGTCGTACAATATAATTATCTCATTTGTACAATACATTATCTCATTTGTACAATATAATTATCTCATTTGTACAATATAATTATCTCATTTGAACAATATATTTATCTTCTTCTTCTTTCGGCTTTTCCCTTTTCAGGGGTCGCCACAGTGAGTCATCCTCCTCCACCTCACTCTGTCCTCTGCATCCTCTGTCCTCACTCCAACTACCTCCATGTCCTCTCTAACTGCATCCATATATCTCCTCTTTGGTCTTCCTCTGTGTCTTTTTCCTGGCAGCTGCATTTCTAACATCCTTCTACCAATAAGATTTTTTCTTCTTCCTGCCTCCTTTCATTTTATGTTTTTTTTTCTCTTGTTTTAAATATTTCATGAAAGAAGATTTTTCCTTTTAACAAATGTAAAATGAATGAATAAATAAATAAATAAATAAAATAAATAAAATATACCCTCTGTCCCTCCTCTGGACATGTCCAAACCATCTCAGTCTTGGTTTAAATTAAACAAGTTATCATTGAACCTTGATAAAACTACAGTAATTATATGATATTCAGTAAAAAAAAAAAAGGATAACTGTCGACGTTCCATTCAATATTGATGGTGTTGAGATAAACAGGGTAAGGGAAATAAAGTTTTTGGGTGTAATTATTGATGATAAACTGTCATGGAAACAGCACGTAAATTTTGTAGGAACTAAGATGTCTAAGTCCATTGCAGTGCTGTATAAAGTTAGGGATTTATTGAATGATAAAACCTTGTATTTGCTGTAATACAATTATAGTGCCCCGTTTAATTTTTTGTATAAATGTTTGGGGAACTGCGTGTAAAACTATAACTAGGCCAGTAATACAATTATAGTGCCTCGTTTAATTTTTTGTATAAATGTTTGGGGAACTGCGTGTAAAACTATAACTAGGCCAGTTTTTATTTTACAGAAAAGAGCAGTAAGAATTATTACAAGAAACATTACTGTCATCCTTCTAGTATTTTGTTTTATCAGTTGGAATTATTGAAGTTCTATGATTTGGTTGACTACCATATTCTTTTAATACGGTTTAAAGCTCATAACTGCACGCTACCTCCAAACATTCAAACTCATTTAAAAAAAAAAAGAAAAGTACCTATAATCTTAAGGGAATGGACATTTTTGTAAAACCACAGTACAGGACTAGTTTGAAGGGTCGGTCTACTCTAATTCAAGGTATAAGTCTGTGGAACGGTTTGGGAAATAATGTTAAAATAGTAAAGACAATGCCTATGTTCAAGAAAATGATTAAGACTAGGTTTTTGAAAAGATACATATATTAATTTATCTCAAACGTACCATATAATTGTGACTACTGTAGTTATTTGTCATGTTATATTATTCATAGATGATTGTTGTCTGAATTGATATTTTGAGTTAATTTTTGTTTTAAAGAAGGGGCAGATACGATAAGATTACTTTCTTCTTCTGCCACCTTTCATTTTATGTATTGTTTACTTTATACTATGTGGTTTTGTAAATTGTTTTTGCTGACACCTTTTTTGTCACAAATCACTCCTAAAACTTTTCTCCATCCACTCCATCCTGCCTGGACTCTCTTTTTCACCTCTTTACCAAATTCCCTATTTTCCTGGACAGTGGACCCCAAGTACTTGAAGTCCTGCACCTTTGTGACCTCTGCTCCTTGTAGCCTCACTGTTCCACTGGCCTCCCTCTCATTCACACACATGTACTCTGTCTTACTACGGCTGACTTTCATTCCTCTTCTTTCAAGTGCATACCTCCACCTCTCCAAGTTCTCTTCCACCTGTTCCCTGTTCTCACCACATATCACAATGTCATCTGCAAACATCATAGTCCATGGGGATTCCTGCCTGACCTCATCTGTTAGTCGGTCCATCACCAGAGCAAACAAGAAGGGGCTCAGAGCCGATCCTTGATGCAATCCCACCTCCACCTTGAAGCTATCTGTCACTCCTACAGCACATCTCACCACTGTCCTGCTGTCTTCATACATGTCCTGTACCAGTCTAACATACTTTTCTGCCACTCCAGATTTCCTCATGCAATACCACACCTCCTCTCTTGGCACCCTGTCATATGCTTTTTCTAAATCCACAAACACACAATGGAGTTCTTTCTGACCCTCTCTGTACTTCTCTATCAACATCCTCAAAGCAAAGATGGCATCTGTGGTGCTCTTTCTTGGCATGAAACCATACTGCTGCTCACAGATAGTCACCTCTTGTCTAAGCCTTCCTTCCACAACTCTCTCCCAGATCTTCATCGTGTGGCTCATCAACTTAATTCCCCTGTAGTTGCTACAACTCTGTACATCACCCTTGTTCTTAAAAATGGGAACCAGCACACTTCTTCTCCATTCTTCAGGCATTTTCTCACCCTCAAATATTTCATTAAATATTTGAGTCAAAAACCTCACTGCCACCTCTCCAAGACATTTCCAAACTTCCACTGGTATGTCATCAGGTCCTAGCTTTCCGGACTTCACCCTCACTAATCTTTCCCACTTCTTGGTCCACAGTTTCTATGACCTCCACTCTTCTTTCTCTTTCATTCTCTTCATTCATTAGCTCCTCCTTCCATCTTCCCATCACACTCTCCTCACTTGTTAGAACATTCCCATTCCCATCTTTAATAAGCCTAACCTGCTGCACATCCTTTCCAGCCTGATCCCTCTGTCTTGCCAATCGGTACAAGTCCTTCTCGCCCTCTTTAGTGTCCAGTCTCCCATACAACTCATTGTACGCCCTCTGCTTTGCCTTAGCTACTTCCCTCTTTGCTCTATGTCCCATCTCCTTATATTCCTGTCTCCTCTCTTCAGTCCTCTCACTGTCATATTTCTTCTTGGCTAATCTCTTTCTTTGAATGGCGTCCTGCACTTCACTATTCCACCACCAGGTTTCCTTATCATCCATTCTCTGTCCAGATGACACACCAAGTACCTTCCTACCTGTCTCTCTAATTACTGTTGCTGTAGTAGCCCAGTCACTTGGAAGCTCTTTCTTACCACCCAGAGCCTTTAACAGCTCGTCTCTGAATTTCTCACAACATTCTTCCTTCTTTAGCTTCCACCATTTGGTCTTCTTCTCTGATTTTACTCTTTTTCTCTTCTTCGCAACAACAGTCATTCTACACACAACCATCCGATGCTGTCTGGCCACGCTCTCCCCTGCCACAACCTTACAGTCTCCAATCTCCCTCAGGTTTCCTCTTCTACACAGAATGTAATTGACCTGTGTACTCTTTCCTCCACTCTTATAGCTCACTCTATGTTCAGAGTCTGAGTCAGAGTCAGAGAGAGTCAGAGATATTGTCATTTGCACCGCATGTGGTACATGTGATGAAAACGAGATTATGTACACGGGGTCCCAGTTACATCCAACAACAAATGCAAGAGAAAAACAGTAATAACATCTAGAACTAACTAAGAAAAACATCAACTAGTAATACACTAAGCTTAATATAGTGGGAATAAACAGCAGCACGAACATGAGTTTGTATGAGCAGATGGTCACAGATGAACACAGATGAACACAGCAACAAGAAAACAGATCAGCATCAGTATGATGTGATATTTTGCAGTGTTTATTTTTTTATTTTATTTTTATTTATTCATGAGTCTAACAGCCTCAGGGTAGAAGCTGTTCCTCAGTCTAGTGGTTCTACACTTGATGCTCCTCAACCTCCGTCCTGAGGGGAGTGGGGCAAAGAGTGAGTGTGCTGGATGAGTGAGGTCTTTCATGATGCAGGTCGCTCTTTTTCTGCATCTGGAGGTGTAAATGTCTGTGATTGTGGGGAGACTGACTCCAACAGACTTCTGTGCAGCCTTCACCACTCTCTGCAGAGCTTTCCTCTCTTCAACTGTGCAGCCTCCATGCCACACGTTGATGCTGGAGCACAGGACACTCTCCACTGCACACCTGTAGAACGAGGTGAGAACTGGGCTGCTCAGACCAGCACGTCTCAGCCGTCTGAGGAAGTAGAGTCTCTGATGACCTTTCTTGATCAGGCTGGTGGTGTTGTTGCTCCAGCTGAGGTTATCATTCATGTGTACACCCAAGTATTTGTAGCTGGAGACCACTTCCACTGCAGACCCACCTATTTTCAGTGGGGCGTGGGTGTGTTTGTTCCTTCTGAAGTCCACAATCATCTCCTTTGTCTTCTTCACATTCATGTGAAGATTATTCTCTTTGCACCAGCTCTCCAGGTGTTCCACCTCCTGTCTGTAGCTGGACTCATCATTGTTTGTGATGCATCCCACCACCGCTGTATCATCTGCAAACTTAACAATATGACAGCCTGGAAGTGTGGCTGTACAATCATATGTGAGCAGAGTGAACAGAAGGGGGCTCAGCACACATCCCTGAGGAGAGCCAGTGCTGAGGGTTATGGTGGAGGAGGAGAAGTTGTGGATCTTCACGGACTGTGGTCTGTCTGTTAAGAAGTCTAGTACCCAGTTACAAATAGAGGGGCTTAGTCCAAGTGTAGATAGTTTGTCTATCAGAGTTTGGGGGATCATGGTGTTGAAGGCAGATGTGAAGTCCACAAAGAGCAGACGCACGTATGAGTCCTTCTGATCCAGGTGGGTGAGAGCAGTGTGGACCACGGAAGAAATGGCGTCCTCTGTTGATCGGTTCTCACGGTATGCGTATTGATGAGGGTCCTCATTGATGTTGACGGTTGCCTTGATGTGGGACATGACCAGTTTCTCAAAACATTTAGCGACTATCGGGGTGAGGGCCACCGGTCTATAGTCATTCAGACCAGTTCCTCCCTCTTTTGGAAATAGGCATAGGCGTAATTTACACGGGGGTTGTGGGGGTTTTGACCCCCACAATAATTTGATCCGGTCATTTCAACCCCCCCAATAAAATGACATCATTTCGTCATTATACATATCTTACATCAATAATTGATTTTCTTTATTCATTCAAATTTTTTAGTAAAATTGCTGCATGTTTTTAACAAACTCCCTGAGGACTGACCCCCTCCCCTGCAAATAATTTGGTATCACCCATCTCACCGGCTACAGGAAGTCACGTGAGTCACGGAGCTGCTCATGAAGTTGCCCAGAAGTTTCTACATGCATGTGTCCGAAAAAGGCCTCCTTTGGTCTGACTGACTCTGTCGCTGCCTGCCCCTTGCTATGGATGTAGCTGCTATTAGCTGTGAGGTTCGCTGTTTTTGTTTGCAAGATACCACTCATAAACCACACCGCGGATTTTTAAATCCAGCTGATTTCACATTTGGTTCAGCTCAGGAGCCCGTCTGCTGTAGTGAGGTAAGAAATATATTTTTTAAGCGTTTATTTAACTAAATTTAAAGAAACAAAGCTCCGGTTTGACCCGCCTGGCGCCTGCATAAAAATCAGCGAACTTTTTTTTTTTAATCCAGCTGATTTGAACATTTCGTCAAACTCAGGAGTATGTCTACTATCACCCATAAGTCAGCGAAGAAATACTGTATATTTTTAAGCGTTTATTTAGCTAAATTTAAAGAAAGAAAGCGTCCGGTTTGACCCGCCTGGCGCCTGCATAAAAATCAGCGAACTTTTTTTTTTTTAAATCCAGCCGATTTGAACATTTCGTTAAACTCAAGAACACGTCTTCTATAAAGTCAGCTTAGTAATATATTTTTTCTCGCAAAGAAATAATTGTTTTTACCGTGTTTCTTTGTGAAGTTCTTCGTACTAGCTGGGTCCTGTCGCCGCCATCTTGATCAGGACAAAGCTGACGCGTCGCGTGGAGATGACGCGTATACAGCAAGAGAAATTGAATATGATGTCCCATTAAGTAAAGCAGAAATAAAAATAATTGTTAAAGATAAAATAAATGATATGTGGCAGGAGAGGTGGGATTTAGAGGAAAGAGGAAGACATTTACATAACATACAGAAGGAGGTACTCCTAAGTGACGATAGTAGTTTAATGACTAGGAGAGAGGAAGTATGGATTAACAGGTTGAGGATTGGGCACACTACATTAAATAGTGGTCTAAAGATAATAGGAAAACATCCATCAGGTGACTGCTCTAATTGTGGGGTACTGGAAGGAGTGGAACATGTGTTGATTTATTGTAAGAAATATAATAAAGAGAGGAAGGCACTGGAAAGGGTAATGGGGAGTTCGGTGACAATGGTTACTTTATTGAAGAAAAATCAGTCACAGGTTATAACTAAAGCACTTGTTAAATATTTGAAAGTTACAAAATTAGCTGAAAGGATTTAATTTTATTTTTATTAATTAATTAATTTATTTATTTTTTGTTGAAAGTAGACTCTTGAATTACATCTCCGTCCGGTTGATGGCGGTAATACACTGAGTTTGTAAACTGCCAGTAAACACCATCGAAGAAGAAGAAGAAGAAGAAGAGATGACGCGTATTAAACACTGAAGCGTATAGTGTACAATTTTTTCGTGTTTATTGTTAATCACAACCCCCCCAATGTTAGACCTAAAGTTACGCCCCTGGAAATAGGTATTGACTATAGTCGCCCATTTCCATTCTCTTGGCAAAATCCACCACCATCTGTCCTTCCTGGTTTCTTTCCTTGACACCAAACCTACCCATCACTTCCTCATCCCCTCTGTTTCCTTCACCAACATGTCCATTCAGGTCTGCTCCAATCACCACTCTTTCCTCCCTGGGAATACTCTCTATCACTTCATCCAAATCTTTCCAAAATTTATCTTTCTCCTCCTCATCACATCCAACCTGTGGAGCATAACCACTTACTATGTTTAGCATCAGACCTTCTACTTCTACCTTTAGACACATCACCCTATCTGACACTCTCTTCACCTCTACTACATTCTTTGCCAACTCCTCCTTCAGGACCACCCCTACTCCATTTCTCTTTCTATCCACACCATGGTAAAACAGTTTGAACCCTGCTCCAATACTGCGAGCCTTGCTGCCCTTCCACTTGGTCTCTTGGACACATAAAACATCTACCTTTCTTCTCTGCATCATGTCAGCCAGCTCTCTACCTTTGCCTGTCATTGTCCCCACATTTAGAGTTGCAACCCTCAGTCCTACATTCTTCACTTTCCTCCTCTCCCTCTGTCTCCTGACACGTTTCCCTCCTCGGGGTCTTCGACTAACAGTAGTACAATTTCCGCCGGCACCCTGTTTGTCAACAGCACCGGTGGCGGACGTTGTTAACCCGGGCCTCGACCGATCCGGTATGGTTTCACTTTGATGAACTCGCATTATGGTTTTGGCAAGTGTTTTACATTGGATGCCATTCCTGACACAACCCTCATCATTTACCCGGGCTTGGGACCGGCACAAGAGATACACTGGCTTGTGCTCCCCAGTGGCTGGTTTGTACAATATATTTATCTCATTTGTACAATATAATTATCTCATTTGTACAATATAATTATCTCACAATATAATTATCTCATTTGTATCAGAGTCAGAGAGTCTTTATTGTCATTTGCACCGCATGTGGTACATGTGATGAAAACGAGATTATGTACACGGGGTCCCAGTTACATCCAACAACAAATGCAAGAGAAAAAAAAAGAAAAAGAACAGTAATAACATCTAGAATTAACTAAGAAAAACATCAACTAGTAATACACTAAGCCTATATAAATATTGTATAATATAATTATCACATTTGTACAATATAATTATCTCATTTGTACAATATAATTATCTCATTTGTACAATATAATTATCTCATTTGTACAATATAATTATCTCATTTGTACAATATAATTATCTCATTTGTACAATATAATTATCATGTTTGTACAATATAATTATCATGTTTGTACAATATAATTACCATGTTTGTACAATACAATTATCATGTTTGTATAATATAATTATCTCATTTGTACAATATAATTACCTCATTTGAACAATATAATTATCTCATTTGTACAATATAATTATCTCATTTGTACAATATAATTACCTCATTTGTACAATATAATTATCTCATTTGTACAATATAATTATCTCATTTGTACAATATAATTATCATGTTTGTACAATATAATTATCATGTTTGTACAATATAATCATCATGTTTGTACAATATAATTACCATGTTTGTACAATACAATTATCATGTTTGTATAATATAATTATCTCATTTGTACAATATAATTACCTCATTTGTACAATACAATTATCTCATTTGTATAATATAATTATCTCATTTGTACAACATAAGTACCTCATTTGTACAATATAATTATCTCATTTGTATAATATAATTATCTAATTTGTACAATATAATTACCTCATTTGTACAATATAATTATCTCATTTGTACAATATAATTATCACATTCGTACAATATAATTATCTCATTTTTGCAATATAATTATCTCATTTGTACAATATAATTATCATGTTTGTACAATATAATCATCATGTTTGTACAATACAATTATCATGTTTGCACAATATAATCATCATGTTTGCACAATACTGTACTGTATAATGCTGACATTTGTAGCTAATATTTGTAATTTGTAGTATGAAAAAATATTTGGATGTTGTCAGTGTAACAATGAAAATAAATGTTGTGCTTTCTAATTAATGATACCAAAGACAGCATGTATAGACAAAACAAAATAGGACCCAAAATGGACCCTTGAGGTACACCACAATGAATAGTTGCAGAGAAACAGAGTTACCCCATAGAAACTGAAAAGGACCTGTCAGCTAAATAAGACTTGAACCACACTAAAACAGAGCCTTTGAGACCAGCAACATGTTCCAGTCTTGATTAAAGGATGAGCAGAGTGACAGACAGCTGTGGGCTATCAGATCCGCTGTGCCACACAGGAAATGAAAACAAACAACTAAAGAAGCAAAAACTACAATCCAACAGTAACGTACCTTAATTAACATACTGTACAGTACATTACCTTTCTTTGTCTTTCAACTGCTTCCTTCTTCAGGGGTCGCCACAGCAAATTATCTTGCACGAAGACTTGGCAATTGTTTTTACGCCGGATGTCCTTCCTGACACAACCACAGACCACTGAGCTACCACAGCCCTCTGTGTGGAGCAGAGAGCTGCCATCTAGGGCACCCAGGGGAGCAGATGGTGGGGGTTAAGGGCCTTGGTCAAGGGCCCAGAGTGGAGCAAATGAGGGTGGAGGCAGGTGTGGGCGCTTCATCTATCCCACCCACATTTTGATGTTGTTGGCACGGGGAGTTGAACCTGCAACCTTCCGATCACAGACCAACCTTCTCTAGCCTCTGCACCACCACTCCCCCACCATAACGTAACGTACATTTCAACACAATAAAGTCATCCAGAGGACCTGACTGAACTTTGTTGGATTTTTGTACCTGGATGATTGAGCATGAACTTTGATGTTTTGAACCACTTTGGCAATGGCTGCCTCAGATGAGTTCACAGGGGAGAGGGCGGACCCAGATACCATCTTATCACCATCAAACTATTTGGTCCACTATGTGAGTGAGCGTGCTGCTTGTGGGACTGAGTTTGTTGTGGCTCCTCGGACTGATGAAGTCCTTTGGATGAAGGATGAAATGTTTCAACACAAAGAATCTGTACAGAGGACCTAACTTTGTTGGATTTTTGTACCTGGATTATTGAGCATGAACTTTGATGTAACATAATGTATTGTGACATGACATTCTTAATTGCTTCTTTAAGTCGCTGTATGCTACAAGCACTGGAGGGACAATGGGCAGTTTAATAAATGTTTAGTAAATGAGCAGTTTGTTGAACTGGTCCTAAATTGACTTTGTTTTCAAGACAACATCAACATTCTTGTTATTTGCATCAACACAGTTTAAAACCAGCAAGTCTAAACAGGCATCATGAGGACTGTGGCAATCAGACACTTTTCTGTCTTTAGGATCTTTATAGAACGTTTAACAAAAAGTGTTTAAACAAATATCAAATCAATGAACTAGTTTCCAGTATAAAAAATACTATTTGGGTTGATTTATTTTGTCAAGTTTTGCATTTATTATTTGTCCACTTGTTTTCTTAATAATTTGACTTTCCAGAAAATAATAGATTTTCTTAAGCCATTCTTTTATGATTAACGTCGTACAAATTCCCTCGCTACGTTTCTAGAACCAGTTGTCTTCATGCAGCCCTGACCTGCCTCTCAGCTGTACTCTGCAGGTGAACTCATATACACTGGAGCTCAAATTCCTTCTTCTCCTGCAGCATTATGCCGTATTTGCTTTTCGTTATTGATCTCTCTTCTTAGATCCAGTACAAATCCAGTGTATGTCTGGGATAAACCCTGTTAAATGAGGTAAGGGCGTTATGAGGAGTTACGGGGATTGCTGAGGAGCCGAGAATATTGCCATAAAATATTAATTTAAATATATTATAGACGTAAACTTGCTGACTTGCGTTTACTCCAGTTTGAAATGAGCCTAAAACTGATTTTCTGATACTGCTCAGTAGTGATTATGCGCAGGTGTGTGTTTGTATGTTCAATAAAGTCTTTGGAAACATTTTTATATTGACAGATGTTGTGTCCTCTTTACACCAAAAGTCACATCTGTCTCATAAACCATAAATAATGTGTGTATGTGTTGTTTGTTAGCAAAATGCCTTGTGAACCGCAGTGCAGATTTTAATGAAACACAATCTCCATCTTCTATTTAGTCGGGTCGAGGAGGCAACTGGTCCAGGACAGAAACCCAGACCTCTGCCCAGAAACACTGTCCAGCTCCTCCTGGGGGACCCCGAGGTGTTCCCAGGTCAGAGAAACCATCCCTCCAGTGAGCTCCCAGTCTGCCTCGGAGCCTACTACCAGTCAGACATGCCCAAAAAAACCCTCAGGGAAGCATCCAGCAGACATAATCAGATTTCTGAACCACCTCAGCTGACTTCTTTTGATGCACAGGAGCAGCGGCACTACTCTGTACAAAAGAAGCTCATTTCAACTGCTTGTATTCTGGATCTTGTTCTTTCAGCTCTGATCCAAACCTCGTGACCACAGGTGAGGGTTGCAACGTAGACTGACCAGTAAATTGCAAGCTTTGCCTTTTGGCTCGTTCTTCACCACAGACAGACTGAAGCAACTCCCTCATTACTGAGGACGAGACCCAGATGTGTCGATTCATCTCCCACTCCATCCTACCATCACTTGTGAACACGAAGCTCAGATAACCACAGAGAGAAAGACCCCATCCTCCATCATAGTCTTCCTGGCAGCGAACACCAATTTTACCTTAATTTCACTTTTTGCCTGTTTGCTTGTTTTGATAAACAAAATATTTCATGCTTAATGAGCAACATACATTCAACATTTGCTCATTTTTAAGCAAGAAGCATTTCAGTAGGAAAAACTCATCAATAGCAGGTTAAATATGTAAGGCAGGGGTTCCCAACCCTGGTCCTTGAGGAACACCATCCTGCATGTTTTAGTTGTTTATCTGCTCCAACACACATAATTTTAATTAATGGGTGATTAACAGGTGTCTGCAGAACACGCGGAAGTAATTAAATCCCCGAATCAGGTGTGTTGTAGCAGGGAAACATCTAAAACATGCAGGATGGTGGTGTTCCTCAAGGACCAGGGTTGGGAACCACTGAAAGGCAACAACATTATCTTTATTTTGGATTTGTCACAGTCCATGGAGGCAGCATCCGGGCAGAATAATGCAGAGTAGCTTGGTTTGCAGAAAAAGTACTGAAGTAGCTGTTGAACACGTGAATGAGTGAACAGGAACGTTGACAAACTAAAGAGGTGTAAAATACGCCTGAAGTACAAATACTGAATATGGGAACTGCAAAGTATCTGCAGCTGTGCTGATAAGGAACAAAAATAAAAATGTGCAGGAAGTGCAGTTCCAACTGAATGCGCAAAGCAGAACACGTTAGCAAAATTAACGAAACACAACGCACATCATTACAATATCTAGATAGAACATGAGAATACAAAAGGTTAACGCAACAACAAAACAAAATACATTAAAACATAAAGCATGACAGGATCCTTTAACGGTGTCACAACAATGGAATAATGAAAGGACTGATACACACTAGAGTCAATTCAGTGCTTTTATTTACAGTGAGTAATAACTCAGGATCAAACAGGACCCCTGGGGAGCAAGGCGATGGTTCAGGTTCAGAGTTCAACAAATGGGTTTTACTCTGAATCTTCAGGTTCCTTACTGGTGGATGGTTGGGAACATGCTGGGTTCCAGAATCCTTTACAAACATGAGAAGTTCCAGAGTTCAAGGTGAGCAGCTGAAGGTGCACACATATGGTTCAAGTGCTCAGGTAGGTATCAGGAGGTTCACATAGGCAGGTTAATGCTCCAGCGTCGAAGGAGAGTCTTCATCTGCCTTATAAACTTGGAGCCTCATCAGGAACATATTGTCTGCAGGTGTTGGAATATGGCGCCCTCTGGTGACCAAACACTGGAACTCCCACAAATGAATTGGAAAGTCATAAGGTTGAGTTCAGGCTCCTGATACATTGAGTTGAACATACTGAGATCTGAGAAAATCAAATTAACTTGAAAAATGATGGCCCAAAGCACATTTAACTTAAACTGTTACAAAATAAAATAAAAACTGGTCAGAAATAAAGGCCTCACATTCACCTGCCACATAGAGTCTCAGTGCTCAGACTGTATGTGCAGGGTGAATCTCAGCTACTACCACCCCAGATTCCTGCACAACACTTGTAAAACTGACTGAGCTGTAGTCATCTTTGTGGCTGTCACGGTCAAGTAGCCATAACGGCCATCTTGAATCAGGTGGACTACAAACATCAATCAGTTGTAGACGTACAATGAATACTTTCAGAGGGTTTCCTTATTTATTTTATTTTATAAATTTATTCATTTCAAATTTAAAAGAACACAAAAAACTATTTACAACACCATGTAAGTAAAAAAAACAAAAAAACAAGCAGTACATGAAATGAAAGGAAGCAGAAGAAGATAGAATCTTATTATGTCTGCCCCTTCTTTTACAAAATGAATTCAAACAATCAATTCAAACAACAATAATCCACAAAAGAAAAACATTACGTAATAAATAACTCATCATATTTTACACTACATAAATTTTGATACAAACCAATTTATATATATATATTCCCAGAAACCTAATTTTATTCATTTTCTTAAACAAAGTCATTGTTTTTGCAAGTTTAATACCATTTTCTAAACCATTCCATAGACCTATTCCATAAATTAAAGTAGACCTACTCCTTAAACTAGTTCTATGCTGTGGCATAACAAAAATATCTGTAAGTACGTCTTCTTTATACAAAAAATCTGTCCAAACAAATAAAGTCAGGCAATGACATCATCTCCCACATTTTATGGAGTCAGGCGATGAATCATATTTGATGAGCCTCTGTTAAGTAGCTTGTAAATGAATGACGCTTGTATGCTTAAGTGTACCGGTACTTCCTGTCCAACTGGACTGCTTCTCTGCAGGTTGTCCACGTCTTCTGTGTACGCTCAACACAACACACCTGGAGCAGATTTGATATTAATTTATGTATATGAGTAATTTACACAAGCAGTTCATTTTATTTGTATACAAGCTCAAGTTTAAATGCTGGCATATGAAAACCCAAAGTGCGTGTTAGTATCAGAGTTGTGAAAAAACAAGCCCAAAAGCAGGGTGGTAACTTCTAGGCACTTTAATAAGCAGAACAGCTGGCCATTCTTGGAAGCCCGTTTAAAACCCATGACAAACCCCCCAGCTTTTCTGCCTGCACGGATGATTTGGCAAACATGTTTAGCCAGAATTTGTGATTGTCCGGCTCAGACCTGTCAGCAGCTCCAGCGTGAGGCCACGCTGACGCCTGTATGGCAGCCTGACAGAAAGCGAAGGCACGGATTTCTCCTGTGAGCTCGGGTAGTCGCCTCAGGTCAGAGCTGCTCCGTCCACTCCCGCTGTCAGAGCTGACTCAGCACATTCTACCTCATTGTGCAAAGTACACACAACCAAGTCCCTGTTTCAGACATACCAGTGCTCAGCCACAAGACCAAACCCATGCACGACTTCAGCGCGGTGGCTTAGCACCCACAAGATACCTGTTCAGTCTTGCAAGGCCTAAAATGCTCTTACATGACATGTTGCATAACTTTTCAAGATAGGAGCAGTTATTACAATCGGGTGGGCTAAAGTCTTTTGCACAAAGGTGCAAACCGCCTGTAGCAGCATTTTGATGAAGATATGGCAGCTGTCTTATGACAGGGATTCTTCCTGGGCGAACAGGAGACACAAAGCTGCACTGAGCTGAGTCAAAGCTGCCTGCAGGTGCTCGTGCCTCTCCATTTTAATTTCCTGCTGCAACCGGTTTGTGTGCGGCCAAAGGATTTTGTGCAGCTGTTGAGCGATCTGTCGGTTTATCTGTCGTTTGCTATTAAAGTAAAAAAACAGGCAGACATTTTAATTATTTGCATTCTCACAAGAACATGAGAAACACATCTGCATGAATGCAACTCATTAGTCTGCAAGCTTCACCCAAAATGTCCTCAAAGCGAACATGTGAACGATCACATTGACTGAACCCACGACTGAGTCGGATTTGGTTAAAATGAACGAAGCACATTTTCAGATTCTTGACCTGCTAAGGCACATTGTGATATCCACATCACCCTGATATCATGAGCTATTATACAGATACCGTAGGTCTTGACTTGTTCTGCTTATCAGGACAACCCTTAGAAAGAAATGGTCTGAATCTCATTTTAGCATTTTATAACGAGTTTTTCACATTATTTGTAAACGCAAACCATAATACATATTTGGATATTGGGACTTCCCAGCAGGACAGAAAAAAGCTGTATGCAGGGAAACGTAAATATATGACTTTTCTGAACAAAAGCATCTTCAGTTGTTGGTAAAAGTGCTTTAAAACATTGTTTTATGCACATTTCATTCAAAGGACTCATAGATACACTTGATTTGATTTGATTGATTTATTTATTCATTTTATAAAAACACACAACAATAATACATACAGTAGAAGAGAATAAAAAACAGACATATATAAAATGAAAGGCGGCAGAAGAAGAAAAAATCTTATTTTTTCTGCCCCTTATACTCTAATAAACCCCATTCGTGACACAATTCATATAACCAACTCATTTGATTTCTAAGATAAAGAACAACTAAATTTATAATTTTTAATTTTATATTATATATTTTATATATTTTATACCTTCTGCATCACATACAACATTTAAATTCCAACACATTTAAATGTATAATTTTAACCGATTAAGCTTAATCAGTCTTTTGAAAGCAACTATTGAATCAACCACTTTAATGTCTGATTCCAATTCATTCCATAACCCTATTCCTCAAATTAAAGTAGATCTTCCCCGTGAACTAGTCCTAAAATATGGCTTAACAAAAAGATTCCTCCCCTTAAGATTATAACTACTCGTTCTTCTAACAATTTTTTTTTTGAATATTTGAAGGGAGTGCATTATTTTGTGCTTTATACAAAACTAACAAAATATTATAATCAACTAAATCATAAAACTTCAGCAGTTTCATTTGATAAAACAAAATGCTTGATGGATGATGGAAATTCTAATTCTAATAACTCTCTTCTGTAATATAAAAATAGACATTGTAATTGATTTACATTGTAATTGATTTACACGCTGTACCCCAGACGTTAACACCATAAATTTCACTTCACTTTTTGACAAAATCCCATTATAACTCTTTTTAAATCAAATAGCTGCCTTTATCGCAGTGTGCAACTTTGTGACGTAGTCCTTGATTTGATGTGGTCACACATTTATGTTTTCTTTTTTTAAAACTGCACATAACACACACATACACACACTGGCAATAATCAGTCTTTCATCATGGCAGCATGCCACAACAAAAAAGGAACTGTTGTGACACTGCAGTGGTGAAGGGATCTGCTGTAAAAAATGTATTGCACCCTGCAGAACAAAAAGCAGTAAACTTCATGTGGAAGTGTGGTGTTGGGTAATGTTTTACGAGTAACAGCATAACTTGAATGAGTCTGGGCTGCAGAGACATCTGAATCTTGGGAGAGCCACCATGGAAAGAAAAAGTCATGCCAAAGCAATGGGGGCTAGATTTATCTTCAGAGATGTTTGCAGCATGGACAGCGTCATGTGGTCTTTTGGAGGCTGAGCCCTGATGTGATGTTGGAGACACCTCCCTGCGAGGGGGCGGATGCTTCTGCTTATATAGCCCAGGGCAGCGCAAACAGGATGTGCAGAAAGCAGGAAGAGCAGTGGCACAGCTTCTTCACACCCAACATCTGACTTCTGTCTTCAGCAGGTAATAAGCCTCTCATGTCTCGCCTCTGAATGTTCATCTTACACTGACGTGACCTCAGTGCACTCATGATGATGATGGGCATCACACTAAACCAGTTTGTCAAGATTTTTTTAGGAAAAACAGCATAAACTTTTTTTTCTGTGATGCTGCCAACAGTTTCCTGCACATTGAGGCCCACCCCTGTTGGTGACTGTGGAAAAGGCTTTTATTTTCCACTGTGGCATAAATGCAACAATGAGAAGTATGTTTTGCACTGTGAGTGTGGAGAATGGCTCTTCCTTGCCCAAATACACCACAGCCGCTTGAAAGTACAGTTTGGGAGGAGGTGGAGACACACCCTGCTGCACGAAATCGCTTTCTTTCCAGAGCCATGTAATTACATTGCTTGTTCCACAGGTTGAGCAGCGTTGGCTGAGGGATAAAGAGAGGGTTATTGACTGATCCTGGAAAATTTTAGGTTGTGCGTGGAAGTAAAATATCAAACGCATCAAAAGACCTTTTCTATCAGTCAAAAGATGAGAATGTTTGGGTCGAACTGTATATACAGTATTTGTATCTCGTGCTGATATCGTTGCTGCGACATGAGAAAGTTCTCGTCATCCATGATATTTGTCTCCTCAGACCCAGAGCATCATGGTCCACAAAGAGTTTGAGGCTGCAGGGAAGAAGCCTGGCTTGCAGGTATGGCGGGTGGAGAAAATGGACGTGAAGCCCATTCCAACTCAGTTCTATGGCGATTTCTACATCGGCGATGCCTACATCGTGCTGCACACCACCCCGGCACCTTCTTACGCCCTGCATTCATGGATTGGTAAAAAACGCACTGAAGATCCCTTCGTATAACTGCTTGTTCATTGCGAAACACTTTTAGTCAACCTCAACTGCTTTTGTTTGTTTCGTTTATCGCACTGCAGGAGACGAAGCGTCAAAAGACGAAGTTGGAGCCGCGGCCATTTTCCTGACACAGATGGATGACCACCTGAAGGGCGCCGCGGTGCAGTTCAACGAGTTCCAGAACGAGGAGTCCGTCGTTTTTCTTGGTTACTTCAAGTCTGGAATCAAGCACAAGGTAAAAAAAAACCCGAAACTTTATGTTGGATTTTAATTTTATATGTGAAAACTGAGATTTTGTGTAGAACCAAAACAAAATCTTTGTACATGCCCGTCGAAGGACGTATTATGGTTTGGTCTCCATTTGTACGTGTGTAAATGCTCTTGATCCATAACTTCTGATCCACTCAAGATCATTTAATGAAACTTGGTGCACATTTGTAGCATCGTTAGCCAGTGCGTCTCAGAATCTTCTCATCCCTCCAGCTCTGAGGTCAAGGTCACAAATCAAGGTCAAATGCTACATCTTTGCTTGTCTGGGTCAATGCTATAGATTGCTGTATTTCTGTTTGCTAGTTTGTCACAACAAAAGTCAGAGTTGAACATTTAAATAAAAGCAGCTAAATCAGCTGATGCACAGTGAAGAGCTGTCCAAAGAGAAAAGTCCAGACTGTCCTCAGCTCTTTGGAGACGTTAAAGCTCGTCTTCTCTGTGTTTCCATGGACAGTTTCTATGGAGAACTTGACGACAAACATAGACACTGTGCCCAAACACAAAATGGCTGAATGAACCACATCTGGGAACGTGTGCCTTTGAACATCTTTGCCTTTTTGTTCACTGAACACTTTAAAATAATGATAATAATAACAATAAAAATGTTAGGAAGGATTTCACAGCAGAAATACTTATTTTCAGATGTTGTTTCGTGTCGCCATGACTTTCACATTCATTTAAAATGTGTCAGCTTTACATTCATGTGTGACAACTTACCACAAAGGTGGACTCTGTTTGCTGAAAAAATGTCCACAAAAATCTATTTTTTTTTTGCTTTTATAAAAGTAAACTAAATGACTTTTTAAAAATTAAACACTAATTCATAAACGAAGTCATCTAAAGGCACCATTACAAACACTTCCAATGCAGTCTAGTTCTAGTCCAAACAATGAGCAGAAATGAAGATTGTTGTCCAAAATAACTCCACAATTTTTAGATAATTATATTATTGTATTTATTCTAAAGTTTGCATGTTCTCTTGTGCACGGGAGAGTTTTCTCCTCTATCAACACACTGACTAAAAACATGCACCTATCCATTATCTTTACCCACTTCGCCGCTTTCGGGTCACAGGAATCACATATCCAGGAGTCCCTGCTGGATTTGAACCGGCGACCTTCTCACTGAGAAGCAGCAGTTCTACCAACTGAACCACCGTGCATGTTAGACTAACTGGGGTCTCTAAATTGTCAGTAAGTGTGAACAACTTCCCAAAATTTAACCCTTTTTTCCCGGGAAGTTTTGTGTTTTTGACAAAATTCCAACCAAAGAGTCAGGAAAGACGACAGAAATATTGAAGAGTTGGAGGTGAAAGTTTTAGTCTACAATAAACAGGACGACAGGAGCCTTCTGTTAACCATGATGGTTTGCACAATTTCAAACGATTTATTAGGTAATGTGGGAATTATTGTATTCTTAAAGGTCTAAAATCTAGAATCTGCAGAATAAAACCATCAGACTTTAAGACTACTGTACTGTACTGTATATGAACATTATGTTTGCCCAACATGTTTTGAAAAAGTCTGTCCAAATGACATCTTTGTAACTCTTCAATATTCATCACTTCCTCTTGCTTACTGCCAGTGAAGCAGGAAAAGGCTAGCTCCCTGTTACGGTTCTACATTTGGTAAAGTTTGCAGAAGTAGTCGTGACTGAATTTACAACTGAGGCCAATTAAAAAGCAAGTGCACTTCTCAGCCCATGGAAGGCATGAGTTTGAGGAACTGCAGATGTTGTCCACCGATCAGATCAACACTTGGAGAATAAGGAGTCGTGTTTCGTTAGAACTGGGGTTCTTCTTGCAGAACCTTTGGGAGAAGAAGCTAGTCTTCATTAAATATAGCTGTAAAATCATATTGTTGACCATATTTTTCCTTTCAAATACAAATGTGACAGTTGAATGTAGTAAAGCAGTTAGTGATTTGATACATGGTGGTTTTACATGACCAGTTCAAAGGTTTTCTAACCAAATGGTAATGTGCAAATCTGATCCCTGGTTGGATTTATTTTAAAAGTTGTTATAATGTTTGTTTTATTCAGATTTTTTATTTATTTTTACAAATATTTTATCACAAATATTTTCTATTTTTCTTTCTGGAACAGCTCATTTTTGAAAAGGACTCACCCCTTAAAGTGAACGCAGCTTGTCAACATCAAAACATCTGAAGAATTACTAAATGGATTTTAATGGAAACATTCAGAAATGAATGGCTGTATGACTGGGAACATCTGAAGTCAATGGGATTCAAGATGGCCACAAAAGCAAAGCAATCACAGCAAACACAACAATAGCTACAATTCAGTCAGATTAACAGAAACAGCTAACATTTGGTGTTAATCTGAGCCTGATCCCAGTTTAAACTGTGTAAACTGATGGTGCAACATTTGTGTTTAAAATGAATGGATGGACAAACAACGCCCATGTATTTGAATTTATCTACTTTCATGTGGGGCAATATTAAGCGTAAATCAATGACACACTATTTATGTCTTATTGTAAAAGTCACTGACAAAGTTTTGGGACAACTAAAGGACAATCAATACTGTAGTTTGTAAACTGCTGTAAAGCTTTGAAGCTTGTTTTAGTTTTTACTATATACTATAACATCGTCTGCATACACTTGCACTGCAACATCCTTACAACTTTCAGGAAAATCATTAAGATACATTACTTGTAAAAATACAAAAATCTCTTTTTAGGACAATTGCAAAGTGCACCTTTTTTCACTTTAAAAAGTTGATTTGAGTTCATTGACTTGGTCTGATTTTTTATTATCGGTAGATTTTTTTTTAAACACCTGTCGAAAGGCAGGCGTATAACGGTGTAGTCTCCAACATCTGATCAGCTCATGATGATTTAATGAAACTTCATACACATTTCAATCCTCACTGGACAGAGTGGTGCATACACTTTTCACAGTTTCAACTTTCAAGGTCAAGAACACAAATCAGTGTCAAAGATTATACAACTTGTCCAGACCATTACCACTGATTGTTGTATTTCTGTGTACCGCTAATAGTTTGCAGACAGTCGTGCAAGTATGCGAAAGTTTTGTTGTAATTAGTATTGAATGTCTTTTATTTTTAAATATATGCATTTGTACTTGATGGAAATTTTATTTTTTATTTTACAGAAAGGTGGAGTAGCCTCAGGCTTTCAACATGTGGTGACCAATGACATGAATGTGAAGCGTCTGCTGCATGTTAAAGGCCGCCGTTCGATCAAAGGCGTAGAGGTGGACCTGTGCTGGGCCAGCTTCAACAAGGGCGACTGCTTCATCATTGACTTGGGAAAGGTAACCCTGAAGAAAAACTAGATGCTGAAATGAAATCCCAACAACTTTTTAATCTTCCTTTTTGCTAAAACAACAGGACATCTACCACTGGTCTGGCAGTGAAAGTAATCGCTACGAGCGCCTCAAAACCACTCAGATGGCCAACGACATCCGTGACAATGAGCGAAAAGGGCGTGCCAAGGTGCACATGATTGAAGAAGGTTCTGAACCAGATGCTGTCATTCAAGTGAGCTTCTTACTTTCTAACTTTAAGCAGAAAACATTTGGTCTTTTATCTTGTGCAACAGAATCCTTAGAAAACATGTCAACAGCAAAACTGTGCTTATTTATAGGAACTTGGACCAAAGCCGGAGCTCCCTCCAGGGGACAGTGATGTAACTGAGGAGAAAGCCCAAAAGACCAAGACCTCTCTGTATTTGGTAATTATTGATGCACACTTTTCCAGGTCTCTCTTGTAAATGAGTCCCCGAGGCTCAGTGGGATTGATCTGTAAAAATAAAGGTTTAATTAATTTTCAAGACTAATGCTAAACATACTTCTACTTCCTTGAATGTGTGTATACTCCAGCTGTGAAGTTGGCATGGGGCTCCACACATATCCACAGTTATTTCACCAGTGGTGCCTTTGAAGTTTTGTGTGAAACACCCCCCTCCCCCTACCCCATGTCCACCCGAGTATATTTATTTTAATTTTTACTTTTATTCTCTGACAGTCAGGAATATATTTAGATTTTTTTTATATACAAACAACAATTCTGCAAAAAAAGTCATCAAATAACTGACATTAAAAGTTGAAAAATAATTTTTAAATATATCTAACTGAGACGTGTGCCAAAGTACCCGTATTTTCTGGTGTATAAGTCGCACCGGTGTATAGGTCGCATACGTTTAGCTCTGCTGCAAATGTCTGCCACAGGAGTGCACAGCAAGGCTTTTAAGATTACATGTAACTCTTAAAAACAATTATTTTTTTGATAAAAATTATAGCAAATATGTGTCTGAGCTGAACTTTTCCTTAATAAATGAACGTAATTGTGAAATGAGCTGGATTTAAAAATTTGTTTCACCGAAAGTGATAACAAGCCATATATAGGTCGCACCGGTGTATGGGTCGCAGGCCTTGAAAAAACATTAAAAGGTGCGACCTATACACCGGAAAATACGGTATTCACCTGTATTGCTTTGAAGCCCAACCCTTACCTTCAGAAGACATAATTAGGTAAATAGGATCCACCTGTTGGCAATTTAAGTGTCAGATGATCCCAGTTTAAATACACCTGCTTTGATAACCCTTAGAATAAATACCAGTGCAACACCTTTATGTAATAAGCACCAAAAGCAAGAGACAACATGAAGCATGAGCTCCATTAAATCCAAATGAAACAATGTTGCTTTAACAGAAAACCTGCCGAGATAGAGTCGGCCTCCACCCCGTGACAAAACCGAGCAGCTCTCCTGCATTGATGGTTGTATTTGTCCATTTTGTCCATCAAAGACAACGCAACTGGTGCAAACCCAGCACTTCTCAACATGCTGAGAACGCCGTCCTTTTAGCATGGCGGTGGCAGCATCATTATATGGGGATGGTTTTAATTGTCAGAGTCTGGCAAACAGTTCAGAGCTAAAATAAAGACGAACGGAGCGAAACTGTAAAGAAACTCTTACCATGCACCTCCCAGCAGAACAGACCCTGACCTCCACTGGTTCAAGGAGAAACTAAGAAATGACCTGGAATGACCCAGTCAAAGCCCAGACTTTAGTCCAAATTCTAATGTGGAACCCATCTAGGCTAGCTTAAAGTGTTGAAAATTGGCAACCCCAATTTATGAGGACATTCCTGTAGAGGCTTTCCACTGAAACTGTTGCAGAAAGTGAAAACAATTATCCACATACTCTTTTTCAATTGTATATTTTTAGACATTTATTCCCTCATTTCTTTGAATTATTTTGGAGAAATTTCATTTTTGAAACTTGTGATCGAATGAAAAATCCAGCAAAATTCCCGGTTATGAAGCAACAAAAGAGAAAGCAGGGGCGAATGCTTTTATAACCCACTGCATAGTATCTGAACACGTTTTTAATTATCCCTGTTCTTTTCCAGATTTCCGACGCCACTGGTCAAATGTCTGTAACCTTCCAGTCCAACGGCCCCTTCAAACAGGGCATGCTCTCTCAAAATGAATGTTACATCTTGGACGATGGAGCAAACAACAACATATTTGTCTGGAAAGGTGATACATTTTATTTATCAGTGCGCCCCATCTGAGGTTTTTGTCAATTTGAGACAAACCTACACAGATTCTTGGTTTTTAGTTTGTTAACTCTGATCTCTGAACCACATCTCATCCTGCAGGAAGAGATGCAAACGCAGACGAGCGTAAAGCTGCGATGACTGCTGCACGCAAGTTTATCCAGGACAAAAATTACTCCCCAAAAACAAAGGTACCGGTAATGCAGACGTCAAAGTCGTCTCCAATCCCACATGTTTTTAATGAAAAATCATCACGACTGTTGTGTTTGTGCCGAGCGCAGGTGCAGGTCATTCCTTCAGGAAGTGAGACCACATTGTTCAAGCAGTTCTTTTTCAAATGGCTGGAAGGGGAGTCCACGGGAAAGACTTACACTGTGGGTCGCATCGCTAAAGTGGATCAGATTCCCTTCGACCCCTCCAAACTGCACAGCAACAATGCCATGGCCGCCCAGCACGGCATGGTGGATGACGGCTCCGGGAACGTCAAGGTACTCTTCCTGTTTTTACCCACGATCGTACTATCTTCAGATATACAAAAGCACGCATGTGACAGTGTCAAGTCTTCATAGATCTGGCGCGTGGAAGGAAAAGATAAAGCGCCCGTGGACCCCTCCAGTTATGGACATTTCTATGGTGGTGACTGTTACCTTGTGCTTTACTCCTACCAAGATGGAGGCAGACAGAAGCACCTCATCTACACCTGGTAGGTGTAGTTCCCTCTACGTGACCTGATGCCGCTCTAACGTCAGCAAAGATAACAATGTTGATGGACTCTTATAAACAACAACTTTACCTTTTTGCCGTTAAGAACCTTCTCCATACAAATAATATTAACCAATAAAAAAAAATACATTTTAACTCTCAAACCAACAATGACAAAGTGAAGTGTGTCAAATTGTTGTGTCCATCCATCACACAAACAAGAAAGGAATTCTTCAAAACAGTTCCTACATATAACAGAATGAATGAAAAAAATAATTATATGTACCGGGTATGTGTATATCTAAGAAGTTTGCCAAAAAACTCATTAACAGAAATGATGCCGGTGCATTATGGATTGCATACCAATGCATCCTTGGCTGCAATGCTGCATTGAACAGAACTTACTTTATGCAGACGATTCACATTAATGACCGTAAGTTTCTGATGTCTTCTTGCAAAGTTTTTTTTAAACATTTTTTAATGCAAATCTTTTCAACTACGAGAGGTTTTTCTTCCGTCAAGCAGAACTCATAACTGGGATGTGTGCTGGCCATTTGGTAACCTTCCTCTTTCCTTTGGACATGCACAAAAAAGTCCACCTCAACTTTTGCACAAATAAACCAACTGCAGCCGTGTTTATTTCAAACCCCTTAATTGTATTTGATTATTGTATATCTGCAGAGTATTGTCCCAAAAACCTAATTATTGTTGATAAAATCCTGTGCAGCTACAGTATGTGACGTGTCGTGACTCTTTTATCTTCACAGTGTCCCACAGCAACAAATCTTGTTTTTTGTGGACATACCAATGAATTTATGCCTCCGTTTGCCTGAAGTTTTCATAAATCTTAAAGACGGTAACAATGTGTACTTTGCTGCAGGCAAGGCCAGAAGTGTACTCTAGATGAACTGACTGCTTCAGCTTTTCTCACCGTCAAACTGGACGATTCTATGGGTGGAGTGGCCACACAGGTGAGATGCTGCACATCTTACATCTTTATGGGGGGGAGGTGTATTAAAAGTCATAACTGCTTCTAATTCATATACGCTTGTCGAAAGGCGGCTGTATTACCATAGTTTCTTTTGCTGTGGGTCCCAGTTAAAGCTGAATATACATAAAAAAGCAGAAAAACTTGAACAAACTGTGTTTCTTCATGCAGGTTCGGGTCACTCAGGGCCAGGAACCCCCCCATCTTGTGAGCTTGTTTAAAAACAAGCCCTTTGTCGTCCACCTGGGTGGGACATCCCGTAAAGGTGGTAACAGCACGCCAGGCAGCACACGGCTCTTCCACATCCGGCAGAGCTCCACCAAAGCTACTCGAGCCGTTGAGGTCAGTAGCGCTGCCGGCTCCTCGTTTGTCCATGAATGCAACTCTCAGTGGATCTCATTCCTTCCTCACGCCGTTTCTCCCTGACCCAGGTGGTGGCCAAGGCCTCCTCTCTGAACACCAACGACGTGTTTGTGCTGAAGACACCCACCTCCCTGTTTGTGTGGAAGGGGAAAGGTGCAAGTTCAGATGAGGTCGCTGCAGCTGAGAGCGTTGCCAAGTTTCTGGGAGGGTCTGTCACCAAGGTGGAGGAGACCAAAGAGCCAGGTAAAACCCAAATGAAACTTCTGATCACTTCAGGGAGGTAGTACTTTGTGTGTGTGTGTGTGTGTGTGTGTAAAACAGCACGCGTGTGTTTGTTTCTAGATGGTTTCTGGTCAGCACTGGGTGGGAAGGGCAGCTACCAGACCTCCAAGACCCTGCAGAATGTGATCAGACCCCCTCGACTGTTCGGCTGTTCCAACAAGACGGGCAGGCTCATTGTGAGTGTTCAACTTTCCATCGTTGTTTTAATAAAAATGCGTGAAGCTTTGCTTTTGTTTTGTTGTGATGATTCATAATTTCATGTAACGAGGCCAAATCCCTGCAACCTGAAAAAGAAGAAGTGTGTAAAGATAACGGATGTAGGCCAACTAAAGAGATGATCTCATGTATCTCCATCTGTAGGCAGAAGAGGTGCCTGGTGACTTCACTCAGCTCGATCTGGCAACGGATGACGTCATGATTCTGGACTGCTGGGATCAGGTCTGGCACCACAGTGAAACACTTCAGCATTGGAACATTTAATAATAATAATAATAATAATAATGAATTCAATTTATAACGCACTTTTCATTAATGAAAATCTCAAAGTGCTACAAGGTGCAACAGAATTAAATGTCAATAAAACAAATAATAAAACAATTAAAATCAATAACAATATCAACTAAGATCAAAAGTAGAATCATGAGGAGGTAGAGTATGCTCGGTTGAAAAGAAAGGTCTTCAAGCCGCTCTTAAAGTCAACCACAGACTGTGGGGCTCTCAGACAGTCAGGAAGAGAGTTCCACAGGCGGGGGGCAGCCACACTGAAAGCCCGGTCTCCCATGGTCCTTAATTTGGTTCTCGGAATGTGAAGGAGATTGCTGTTCTGTGACCGCAGCGACCGGGTGGATGAGTATGGAATAAGAATATCCTTCAGATAATCTGGTGAAGTTCCGTGTAAGCATTGATGTGTAATGAGAGCAGTTTTGTACTGAATTCTGTAGGCGACAGGAAGCCAATGAAGGTTATGGAGAATGGGCGTAATATGTTCAAATTTACGAACTCTCAACATTTAGACCTTGTTTTGTGCCATTGCGGTGCGAAGCGGAGAAACTGGGAACACCTTTAGTCCATTTGTCTGTCCAAGTTGTGAGCACGATAACTTTAAAAATAAGCGAAGCAGCGACTTCCATTTTGGTGTGTGGCTGCATTTGAGCGTAAGAAACGTCACGATTGAAATTTGGATTACTACGTCAAAATTTAACACACCCCCCACCATATATAAATACAGTATACGTAAACTGACCATCCCTTTCATTTGAGGAAACTATGCTTTCTAGTCTTAATTTATTCAATTTAGTTTTTATTAAATGATTGTGTGGCCAAAAAAATGAATCCATGTTGGTCAGGGCCACCATAGCACCCCCCACCCTCGGCTCCTCCATTGCACCTGGTAGATAAATGTCTCCCGGCCTCCACGATCCAGGAAATCAAAACCATCCTCTGTTCTTCTCCACTGTGTAACTCCTCCACTTGAATATTTGGCAGCAAAAACATTAAGGTTGACTTAATTATCTGTTCAGTTCCAGTCCAGAAAAACACTCATCTCCAAAACTACAAACATTCACTATTCATACCCTTCAACAACGGGGAACATTGAGGCACTGCTTGTTCAACTTTATAAACTCTAAACCTTTTTGGGTTTTTTTCCATCCTCAGATCTTTGTTTGGATTGGGAATGAAGCCAATGAAGCAGAGAAAGCAGGAGCTTCAAAGATCGGTAAAGAAAGAATTTAAAAAAAAAACTTTAGAAAACAAAAATTACTTCCAGAAATGGCTTGAGCCTAAAATGTATTTTGATTTTGTGATTTTTCCAGCCCAAGACTACGTGGACTGTGACCCTGCTGGTCGCCGCGGAGTCCCCATCACCACCATCAAGCAGGGCCAGGAGCCGCCGTCCTTCACCGGCTGGTTTCATGCTTGGGACAGCAACATGTGGGACAAAGCTCATCAGTAATGCAGAGAGCATCAAAATGTATTAGCAGGAAGAAAAAAAAATGTAGTTGCTTCTGCTAAACATCCATCTTGCTGGACCAAACGCTTAATCTTAATCAGAGCTTATAATTTTAACTTTTCTGTTTCGGTGTGGACCAGATTTTAAATAAAATCTTGAAGTTTTATGCTCAAAGTGTCACAAAAACAATGAAAATCTCACTTCATTTTGTTTTACTTTGCAGTTTGAACCCATGCATTTAATGAAATAAACTGTTTTTTAAAACCACTAAGAGAAAACTCAATAGAATCCTCCAAGTTGTCTCAGAAGAACTTTGAATTATGTCATAAAAAAAAGGGCCTGCCGTATAAAAATGGATCATTGTTGTTTAAATGTTACAAATCTCTCCTGTATTCTTGTCTTAATTTTAAAGAGAAATATCGACGCTGATTTAAAATAAAATATCTAAAAGTTTGGCACCACATGCTTCAGCTGTCTTGTCGTTTTTACTTCCCATCGTCATTCCAGTTGAACAATGAGCTTGTTGGAAGGGTTTAACCCTCAGCGGCAGCAGAGCGTCCTGGTAATCTTCACGCCATGTGAACAAGGTTTCTGCTGAGTTGCAGCTCTGACGATTAACCATGGGGTTTTAGGAGGGCCTCGCGTCTTTAGTTCTTCACTGGGTTGTGCTGGACCTGCAGGACCAACGGGACAAAATGAACCAGAAGGTTGTCCTCATCACGGGCTGCTCCTCTGGGATCGGCCTTGCTCTGGCAACAAGGATCGCGAACGATGAGAAGAAGAGGTTTATGGGTGATATGACAGCTGCTTTTACAAAACATTCTGACCGCTCTTTAGCCGTTCATTTTTAACCATTAGAACATAAATTATTAGTTTAAAAGTAGCAAAACAACAACTAAAAGTGGCAAAACAATAATTAAAGGTAAACTGAAGACAAAGTTTTGGAACAACAGAAGAAATCTCGTAATTTTATGGCAAATTTGATTGAAATTAAAGGTGAACATGCAGTCGTGAAAACTAAAAGTATTGTATTGTATAATTTTATTCATTTCATATCAAAAACAATGACAATTTTTTAAAAGAAAAATTAAACTAAAACATAAAATGAAAGGAAGCAAAAGAAGAAAACATTTTTTATCATATCTGCTCCTAATCAAACAATCAATTCAAACTCAATTCAAACATAAATATACTTATTTGTAATACAAAATAATACAGTCTCATCAGAGATATACAGTCACATCAAAATATCTAATATAATTTGTTAAATTAGAATCAACTTAAATGTAACTCTTCAACAAAATAATTTTAATCATTTTTTTGAATATTAGTATGGACTTCACATTTTTTACATTGTCCTCTAGTCCATTCCAAGGATCAATCCCTCTTATTGTAGTAGACCTACCCTTTAAACTGGTTCTAAACAGCTTTAACAAACATTTCCATTCCCTTTAAATTATAACAACTAATCCTTTTCACAAAATAGGTTTGAATGTTAGATGGTAGTGAGGAAGTATGAGCCTTATACATAAGTAAAAGAATATTATAATCAACCAAGTCATAAAACTTGACAAATTGACAAAATAAAGTATTCGAAGGATGACAATAAGATTTCCTCATTATAATTCTACAGCTCTTTTTTGCAACATAAAAATAGGCTTAGTTGTTGTCCTACATGCTGTACCCCAAACATTTACACAATAAATTAAATGCGGAACTATAATCGTGTTATAAGTGTAAAGCAGTATTATTTAACAAATCCCTTACTCTATACAATATTGCAATTGATTTAAATATTTTAGTTTTAACAACAGATATATGCTGTTTCCAAGTTTCCTGACTGAGTTTAACGTTTTGAAATATGAAAAGTGTCAAAAAACACAAAATGTTCAGAAGCTGAAGTGCACAAATGTCACTGTTTGTCATGGTTTCTCTGCGAGTGCACCGTTCTGACTGATGCTCTTGCTGCTTTAGTCTATGCCACCATGAGGAACCCGAGTAAGTCTGAGAAGCTGATCGAAGCAGCCGGTCGGACTCTGGGCAGAACCTTGGAGATCAAGCAGCTGGACGTTTGTTGTGAGGCGTCCATTAAAGCCTGTGTGGACAGTCTACCTGAGCGCCGTGTGGACATCCTCAGTAAGCACCATTTTCAACAAAAGAGTCCAAGGACACAGAACTTTATAAAAATTTGTTCCATAGCCAAAGAGACATGTTTGATCAAAAGTCCTGCGTATTTCTGTCACAGTCAGCAATGCTGGGATGGGCATGATTGGACCCATTGAGTGCCAGTCCATCGATGAGATGAAGACGGTGATGGACACCAACTTCTTTGGATTTGTACGACTGCTGAAGGAAATCCTGCCTGACATGAAAAAGAGGAAAAAAGGCCACATTGTGGTCATCAGCAGCGTCATGGGCATCCAGGGTGAGCATCACGAGCGCTGTTCTGTTACGTTGACTTTACTGTTGTGCTACATTTAGCTGCAGGTCCATTTCTTTTAGCTTTAGCTGTGCTTTCAAATTTAAGCTGTTGTTTCAGCATCAGCGTCTGTTTTTCCACTTCTGGTTACACGTTTGTTAGTTTAGTATGTGTTTATATATTGTTTTAAATGACAGTTTCCTCAAAAGATTGTTGTAAGATTAATTTATTGTGGCTGAGGCCACCGTT